>PVIC010000539.1:0-21051 GCA_004025085.1 Thryonomys swinderianus | reverse complement strand
TACCTGGTTATTAAAAAAAAAATTTCAGTGGTGCCTGCATTCATTTGTTCACTCGCCAATAAAGAATGAGAATGACCCATTAAGGAATTCCTTATCAACTCAAGAGCACCAACTTTTCTGCAAAGCTTTTCTAAAATTCAAGACCCACACAAAATAAAGGCCTATTCCTAAATGCATAGAAACAAAGGCACCCTCTAGCATTCTATATATTTTTGGGCCCTCGAGTCTCTTTAGCACACAACTAAACACATAACTCAATAGTTCCCAGGAATAGTTATGTCAACCCCATGTCTTTGGGCACATACTATTTGTGCTTTCACCCATCATATTTGTAATCAAGAAGAGAGGGAAAAAATTAGGAGAAACAACTTTTGACTTGAGTTTCATGAGAAAAATTACCATTGTTCAGATCTAATAATCGTTTATATGCAAGACATCTCTTCTCTACTGTAAATCTTTAGGACTTTATTCCTTTATCTTCTTGTGTTCTATCATCATAGCTTACCAAACAACAGTTTCAAATACCAACAGTTACTATTTACTGCATACTTAGGGGTAAATGATTATATGCATCAACAAGTTCCCATCATGACCTGAAAGGCAGTAATAACTCTCCTACTTTACAATATATAGAAACTGAAGGTAAATTATCTAGTCCCAGGTAGCTTACAAGTAACACAACTAGGATCCAAGCACAGGTGTGGCACTAAACCAAGGGTTCTCAAAATTTGGCCTGTTTCAAAATCACCAGAAAGACCTGTTTAGAAAAATTCTTAGGCTCCACACTCTGATTTTCTGATTCTATGAGTTGGAAGTAGAGGCACAATATTTACATTTCTAACAAGTTCCCAGGGATGAACACACTCTGGGAGAAGGACCACACTTGAGTCATGCTGTAACCAGATGAGCCTATGTAGCCCTACAAAGCTTTGCTGTGTTGGCATGAAAGCAACGTGGACTAACCCAGCCATGAAATGAAATGGAGTACAATGACCACAATTCTAATATATTTTTCAAGATTCTACTTGAGAAATGCTTTTTCCTACTTGCATATTTTTCTACAGTCAATCTGAGTGCTCCAAGAATATTCCGGTTTAGTTTTATCTTGTGGCACCAAAAAGTGAATCTGTGAAGTAACAAACTCCAACCCTACCATGTTGGCAGAGAAAGGTTGGTAAGAAACAAAGTCCTTGATTCTGTACTCTTTAAGAGGCAATGTTCTCAAGAAACTTGCCCTATCAGATAATAGGTATCTGTGTCTCTACAAAGCCAACCAATAGTTTAGCAGCCTGGTTTGGAGTGAGAAGGAGAACACAGCTTTCCAGTCTCACTAGGGAAGACTGCACTTAAAATTAAGTGACTGCGATGGAAGGAACCTTATTGTGAATGGAAGCTAAAAGCAAAAGACAAAGAATTGGAATGTACAAGAGAAGACATTTTCTCAGAACATCAACTCTGGGTCTACACCATATACCAAAGAGTCATAGCTGCGTTCCTATTGATTAATCAATAGCGGCCCTGATTCTCTTGGACCATGGAGGAGCTGTGGGTTCAGTTACCAAACCTCCACTCAGAAAGCTGCAGAACTGGCTCTTTCAAATTGTTCAGAACTCTCCTACTAAGAGGCACACATTTTCGCAACATTTCACTTCTCAGAATAAAGTAAGTCTTATGGGTAAAAATGAGAATTAACTTGTGGCATATACTGGTACAAATTTCCCAATGTTATATGTGATTTTGAGATGTATATAAATTGTACCAATAAAGAATTCAATTAAAAAAAAAAGAATAAAGTAAGTCTCAAGGACAGGGCAAAAAGATTACAATAATTTTATTGCAGGAAATCTAGACTGAAAGGTAAATGCTATAATTCAGCTATTACCTAATAGGGGTTACCTCTGAGTGCATCTTAATTTTCCCAGGACGTTCATGGTGCGGCAGAAAACAGCAGGGCTCTTGCACACCAATTCCACATGCATCAAGGCATAAAATTCACACATCATCAGAGAAGAAAGCCAAGCAGTATGTATTTAAAGTGAAGAAGAGAGGAAAAGAAAGCGAGAGAGAGGGAGACACACAGACAGACAAACCCAATCCACTGGTCCAGAGGAACCCACACTACTGACTTAGCATAAGGTATGCATTTTACTTGGCCCTTTAACTACTCCTCACTGTAAGGCAACAGTGTAGGAATGACAAAGGCACTAGACGTAAGTGCTATTTTGGAAACAAAAATTAAGTAGTACTCAAGGATGAGACTTTACAGAATTTAAAGAGAGTTCATTAGGCAAGCGCCTACTAAAACACCTTCCTAAAACCAACAACCTTTGTTGGCAAAGATACAGAAGAACTAGAACTTCCTATACTGCCAGTTGGAACATAAAATGATACAACCACTTGGGATAATAGTTTGGGAGTTCCCTACAAATTCCACATATATTTTCCATTTGCCTGCATTTCCATACAACCTACTTTGAGCTACTTACCAGAGAGAAAAAAAATACATACATGCCTGTACACAACATTAACAATAACTTTACTTATAACGTCCAAAATCTAAAAACAATTCAAATCCCCATGAACAGATGAACCATTTACTCAATGGAGTACTCTACTCAGCAACAAAAAAGAATGAATGACATCTAGTAGCCACAGGGATGAATCTTAAAACTATGCTTCATGAAAGAAGCCTAACTTTTAAAAAACATACAGCTTTAAAGATCTCATTTATTTATATTAAATTCACTGAAATGGAAACTACGGTAGAGTGACAGACATCAGATCAGTGACTGCCTAAGAGGAGGGGAAAGACTAAAGGCCAGACTGATGCATTCAGATCATTATCTTCCCTGTGGTCCTGGTTTCCCCTGTGTATGCCTGTAACGAAACTACACACATCATACTCCTTCAATGTATACAGTTTACTGTACGTTCTCTATACTTCAAAAAAGACTTTTTAAAAATATGTAAATAGAGTTCTCCTGGCTGCCCAGGAGGGGACAATGTGAATTTCAATGGCTAACTTCAAGATCAGAAAATTAAACTCTGTAAGTCCAACCTGGACTATACATAAGCATTACACAAAAGCCCAGGAGCCTTGGTTTCTCTGTGTAACTGTGGAAACATCTGGCTCCCCTGCCCTGACACAGCGAGAGCAGGGTCTCAGTCACGGGTCAGGCACCTGAAGACTGCCCTGCTAATGATCACCTCCCAGATGGAAAACTAGCTAATTGGACTTAAAATCTTCCCTTTGTTTGTTTTTGAGGTTTAGTTGGAACACTAGCCAGCTGTCTTACTGAGTTCCTCCAGGGTAACAAGAAGGCCTGACGTGCAGTACTGGGAATGAAAGCCGTTCTTCCTACCATGCTTGCTGTAAAAGCAAACAGTGCCTACTACGTGGGACATAGACAGGGCCTTGCAAACG
Source organism: Thryonomys swinderianus (assembly GCA_004025085.1). Classification (NCBI taxonomy): domain Eukaryota; kingdom Metazoa; phylum Chordata; class Mammalia; order Rodentia; family Thryonomyidae; genus Thryonomys; species Thryonomys swinderianus. The sequence continues at coordinate 17,627 of PVIC010000539.1, read as the reverse complement.
ACAGCTTGTGGCCAACCTCCCCGGCACATGCACTCAGATGCAGTCCATAAGCTAAGAAGGCTTTTCCATTTGTTCTAAGTATCCAGAGTCTCTGGGAATTCACACGTCAGCATACAGGAGCTTGAACACACTTTTCTTTTACTCTTTCTCTACTTGTCTCTCTCTCAAGTGTATGTTTTTCTTTTTATTGATAATTTCAATTTATTGATATACATAATGATAACATTCAACATAGGGAATTTGTACCTATACATGATTTATCTTCGTTTTTTCCCATTCCCCTCCGCTCTGTTTAACCCCACCTCCCTTGTTTATTTACAAAAGCTTTGTTTCCCATTTTTCCTTGTATTCCTTTCTCCTCTTATCCCTTTTTTCCTTCCCCCTACTCTCTCTCTTATGCCCCATCTCATTTGGACAATTTCTTCCCATTTCCTAATATCTGCTGTATATTTTGGTCCTTATTTACACTTTCAGATTCTCATACCACAGAAATAATGTGACATTTGAAAATGTGTGGCAATTTTGTGTCTCAAAGTGCATCTATTTAGTCAGATATGTCTCAAGCTTATCCTTTATGGCTGAGGAGTACGCCACTGTATAAAAAACCACCACCTTTATCCATTCATTATTTGATGAATATTTGGGCTCTAAGATGTAGCTGTTACAAACTGTGCTGCTATAAACATGGCTATGCATATATCACTATGATATGGTGTTAATTCTTTAAAGAAGATACCCAGAAAGGGAAGAGCTGATCAAATGGAACCTCTAGTTTTAATTTTTCTGAGGAATCTACACACTGATCTCCACAGTGGTTGTGCCAGTCTACCACTCCCACCAACAGTGGAGAAGGGTCCCTTTCTCCCACAGCCTCGCCAGAGTATGCATTGGTTGTCTTCCCTGATGACAGCCATTCCTTCTGAAGTGAGATGGAAAACTCAGCTTTGTTTTAATTTGCATCTCTCAAATGACTAGTAATGCACAACACTTTTCACGTGGTTATTTGCTGTTTATACTTCATCTGAGAAGTGTCTATTCATTTCAAATGCCCATTTTTAAACTGGGTATTTAATTTTGGGTGGTTTGATTTTTTTTTTAGTTCTTTATATATTCTAGATAATAGTTATTTAAAGGACAGCTGACAAATTTTTTTTCTACACTCGGTAGTCTCTTTTGCTGTGCAAAATCTTTTTTAATAAAATAGGATCCCAATTGTTAATTCTTTGTGATATTTCCCATGTGATCAGGGTTTTGCTCATAGTCTTTGCCTACACCAATGTCTTCAAGAATTCTACCTATCTTATCTTCCATCAGATTTAGTTTGTGTTCATGTTTAGATTGTTGATCCATTTTTATTTTAGTTTAGTGCATGATGAGAGACATGGGTCTAGTATTAAACTTCAGCATGAAGAAAGTCAGTTATTCCAGCACCATTTATTAAAGAGGCTGTCTTTCCCTTGGTGACAGTGTTTGGGTCCTTTGTCAAAGATAAGGTGGCTGAGTGTGGAGTTGTTTCTGCATCTTCTAATCTATTCCACTATCTTCAAGTCTGGTGTGCCCCGCCCCCAAACCATGCTGGGGTTTTTTTTTTTGTTTTATTTTGTTTTGAGACAGGGTCTCCCTTTGTAGTTCAGGCTGGCCCTGAGCTCACTATGCAGCCCAGGCAAGCCGCCGCGAACTCAGCAATCCTCTTGTCTCTGCCTCCTGAGTGCTGGGATTACAGGCGTGAGCCACCACGCCCGGTGCTGTGGTATGTGGTATTGATTGCTGGTGGGCGTGAGTCACCATGCCCAGCATTCTATGTGGTTACTGGGATCGAACTCACGACCTTGCACTTGCGAGGCAGGCGCCAGAACCACTGAGCTAAATCTCCGGCCCCAGAACCATGCTGTTTTTAATCACAGTAGTTTTGCAATATAATTTTAAGTCAGGGCGTGTAATGCCTCTTGCCTTGCCTTTGTTACCCGGAATTGCTTTGGACATTCTAGGTTTTTCCCGGCTCCAAGTAAACTCTAGGATAGTTTCCTCTAATTCTGTGAGATATGCTATTGGTGTTTTGATAGCATTCAGTCTGTGCAGGAATTGTGGACATATGGCCATTTTCACTGTATCTGTTCTTCCTACCTAAGAACAAGGGATGTCCATTTTCTGATTTCTTCTTCAGTCTCCTTTTACAGAGTACTGTCACTTTCCATGTAAAGGTCTTAATTTCTTTGCAAAATTTATTCCTAAGTATTTCAATTTTGGGGATATGACTGTGAAAGGTTTTACTGACTTCTCTCACTGTGTTTGTTATTAGTGTACAGGAATCCTACTGATCTTTTGAGTGTTTACTTTGTATCAAAGATATGCTACTGAAATTGGTTATCAAATCTAGAAGTCTTTTGGTAGAGTTTGTGGGGGTCTTCTTTATGGAGTATCCTGTCATCCACGAATAATGGTAACAACTTCTTCCTTTCCTAACCTTATTCCTCTCCTTTGTTCCTTCTCCAACACAGATCAAGGCCCCTGGTTTAGATGCCATTAGGTTTTAAACCTGCTCTGTTTCAGAGTCAGATTGGAAATTACAGTTCATTCAAAACAGTCAAGAGATGGGTCAAGTTCACAGGTAGAATAGGGCAGCACAAATGGAACACGATGTACTTCTCAGAACACGCGGAGGGAAACGGACAATAGAAAGTCCTACACCAATCTCCTTTTATAGTCATCACAGAGGCAGGGTAAACAAGCTGTCTACACTCTGGACGGAAGGCAGTCAATCCCCTTGCCAAGACAACGTGGGAAAACCCTCACAACATGAAATAGCCTCTGGTGTTTGATTTCATCCTTTACTGAAATCCTAGGTACCATGCCAGACTTCAGGAAAAACTGATACTCTTTCTATGGTTCTCCTAAAAATATCTCTCTTTTTTGTAACTCAGGTCACTCTCTGAACCTATGTATTTTTTTCTCCTTTCTGTTTTCAACACACACCCACCCTAAACACTACCACTTCCACTAAAGAATCACCACCATTATTTTGTTGTTGTTCTTGTTGCTGCTCTTGTTTTGAGACAGGGTCTTGCTGTGTAATTCAGGCTGCCCTTCAGCTCACTATGTGGCCCAGGCTGGCCTTGAACTTGCAGCAATCCTCCTGCTTCAGCCTCCCAAGTGCTGGGATTATAGGCATGCACTACCACACTTGGCTACTTCTGAAAAGAACTTATAAGGAAATAAATTCAAAATAGATATTCATTTTCCCAAAATGGGACACTCTCCGGTTTACCCAGCAACAATCAATTACACAGTTCACATATGTGACTTTTTTTTTTTTTTTTTGAGACAGGGTCTCACTGTATAGTTCAGGCTGGCCCTCAACTCACTATGTAGCACAGGCAAGCCTCGAACTCAGCAATCCTCCTGTCTCTGCCTCGTGAGTGCTGGGATTACAGGCGTGAGCCACCACGCCCGGCACTGTGGTACTGGTATTGATGGCTGGTGGGAGTGAGTCACCACGCCCAGCATTCTATGTGGTCACAGGGATCGAACTCAGGACCTTGTGCTTGCGAGGCAGGCGCCAGAACCACTGAGCTAAATCTCTGGCCCTTGTGAAACTTCTTACAAGCATTCCCAGCAGTCCCTAGGAGTTGCACATCCCTGGGAAATCCCCAGGTATCTCACACCTGGTTTTATCTGCTCATCTGGGAGAGGGATGGGCAGCAGATGGGACAGCACCCCTCCCACACATGTACGGGCACTTTGCACTTGCAAGCTGCTCTGTGTACTTGTTACATATAAAGTGATCTTCAATATCCCAGCAAGGGAACGCTTTCTGCAGACAAATCCCTATAGTTGAAGAGAGTAGGTCATAGATTCAGCACTGAGGTCTAGGTCGTATTTCAAGCTAAAAGCTCTTTGTTTTATTTCATGCTGTGTTTTAGAAAAGAGCCCAAGTTACTGACCAGTTAAGCATGTGGCCTTGGGCCAATAATAATTGGGTCAGAGAATCCTGCACAGACATGACTTGGCCAACAGTTAGCTAATTAAGAGAATTTAGCAACGATCACATTATTAAACCACTTCAGCAGAACAGGTTTAACACTTGCCTGTTCCTAGGGTTGGCTAACTGGCTGGCTCACAGACTCACTCTTCTTGTACCTCTGTCTCTGTCTCCTCCACATTCTCTCTGATCCCCCCACATTCTCTCTGCCTCCCCCAAGCTGTTTTCCTCCTAGGCAGGTCTTCACAACCCTCCCCTCACCATTCTTCAAGTTCTATCTCAGGTAATCTCATCAGCTCTCAAGAAACTGACAATTAACACAGCAACATGACCTAAGAGGCTCTTCAAGCTAGAAATTCACTTGTGTCATCAACACCCCACAAGTCATTAGTAACTATGCCCAAAATTTATCCCCTCATACCTAAAACTCAGCTTCTCTTGAGAGAAATGTTATAAAACCCCAAGATTTATATGAAATCAATCAATCAATGTTCATACACTGTAACTGATCTTTACATTAACTCTGGGTGTAAAGAAAGCAGCACCACCATCCCCGCTGGTTACAAGAGGCTGCCGCTCCCTCTGAGCTCATTTCGGCAGTGGCACCATTTTCCAGCCATCTGATGCCAAAGCAAAACCCAGCTACACAGTGAGACACTGTATGGCAGGGATGGACCCTGGAGACATGAACGGAAAGAAGCCACGTACAAAAGGCCACATACTATAATCAATTCTCAAAGGAAATCCCATGATCGATCGGTCACTCCCTGCCTCCAACCCTTCAGAGAAACCATCGACGTCATCTTCTGCAGGTATGCATTTGCCTGTTCTCAGCAGTCTCCCCGGCCAGGCTTCCTGACCCCAACACATTCCGCCTCGACCTCCTCAAACACACAGCAGCAGCACCAGAAGTCTTTCCCTCCGGCTCAAGCAGAGCCCTTTATGATGTCCCACCACCTCTTACCTCCCTCGACTACTTGAGACAACACTGTTGTCTCTCTGAACACCTACCGCCATAGTGTGATCGAGTACAGTCCTTACAGAACAAGTAACAGTGGACAGCGAGACAGGGTTAGGCCTTCTCTGTCCCCTCTCCATCAGCTGGTCCAAGAATACTACAACATAAAGTATCACTCTATTTACCGACTATTAAGAAGACCATAAGTGCCCAGAAATTAAGGCCCCCCCCTTGTTTACCATCTGATATGTAACACTTCTGTGGTGTGATATGGTGTGAGTACAGTTGGTGTTTCCCAACACCCCAGTGCCATTAAAGACTCAGTCTACAAAGTGGCTTTTTTTTCTCCTCAAAGTGGCTTTATTGGAAGACAATGGTGAAACTTGGGGGAGGAAAAACCTCACTCACTGGAGTCAGGAGATATTTCTTGTGGGGCCCTTTGGCAGTTCTCATGAGAGGACTGTTACAAAAAGATCGGGCTGGGCCACGCGATCCTTTTTTCCTTGAGCTCCGCCATCCACCATGAGGCCTTACCATGCCAGTTGGACATTAGGCTTCTAAATCATACACTAAATAAAACCTCTTTGCTGATAACGTCAGCTGCCATAAAGCAAAGCTGACAAACACAATCCAAGAAGCTACTGGTAAAACCAAAACTTTTTGGTTTGGGAAGTGTATTTGTTTTAATCATCTAAGAAATATTTAATATTTAATCATCAAATATGTGGTTATCTGGGAACTGTAACAGTTTTAACTTGCTTCTAGAATGTCTAAACACTGTGCTTAGCAAAGACAAAAATCAGCTAAAACACACCACCTTAGAGGAACCAGTAATTTTGCTCAACAGTATTGTGAATGGGTGGCGCAGGACCAAAGGCAAGAATATCACCTATGTGATCTGTCAAGGCCAGAATTAACTAATCCCAGGGCCGAGGGGATGCAGAGTGCAGGGCAGATGCAAAGGAACAAAAGTGAAATGGCAGCAAAAAAGAGACACACCAGGCCACCTTTAAAACTGGGAGCAAACCAGGATGTAATTCCCTGCTTACAAACCTGCAGAATCCAGGGAGGCAAACTCCTTTCCTGGGTCGGTGTCCTGCGCTAGGTCTCTAAGTAAACATTAAGCCTCTGACTCCACTCAGCTCTGCAGTGGGGAACAAAAGGCTGGTGGACTCTTACAAGGTTTTGAAGACAAGTGATGCAGAACGCATACGTGGTTAGACCCCCAGCTCTTGAATTTAGCAATCGCAAGGAGAACAAATCAAAGGAGGACTTTATATCTCCAGAATATTGTGGGGGGGGTTTTTCCACAGTGACACTGAAACAAATGATTAAATTGTGGTAGCTTTCTAAATCTGATGAATGTTATTCAGGGACTCCCACAAACTGTTTACCATCTATTACACTTGCTAATTAGGACCAGTAAGGTCTTTATCTTCCCCAGCCTACAGTCACAGGCCTGGGATGGAGCTCGGCTAAAAGCAGGACCCCTGGCTAATACTGTTAATGAGTTGAGTGCTGCCAAAATGTCAATGGTTTTTTATTTGGTAAGAAAGGGCCTAATTTATCTAGTTCAGCTGCCCTCGGTAATTTTCATGGAAATGTCAGAGCGGTAATCAAGAGCAGTGAATGCTAATAAAGATGATTACAAGAAAGGTAGCAAAGTATAGCGTCCCACCGACAAACGCTTTTATTTTTCTTTCACATTCTGCGTTCTCATACAGATATATGGCATACGTGTACACAATTCAGGGCCAAAGCAAAACCACATGTATTCTGTCTAAGGTACAACTGCATTTTTAAAATTTTGAAACATATACAAAGTAGGCACTTTAACTGTAAACTTCCCAAAGAAAGAAAGTGAACACAAGAAAATGTTTTAGAGAAAGAGGCAGAAGTTGAGCTGTATAATATCAATCACTTTCATTCACAACAGATTTTAGGATGCTAAGAAAAGGGCCTCTGAAAGATACTTTCAACGAGATACTTTTAACACTTCTACACTACAGAAATTTATTTCTGTTTTTGAGGCAGCGTTTCATTATATATTCCAGACTGGCTTTAACTCTGTTGCAGAAATTGGCTTCCAACCTATGATAATCCTCCCGTCTCAGCCTCCAAAGTGCTAGGATTACAGGTGTGCACCACCACACCTGGTGAAAAATGTGGTTTTATGACTTATTCAAAACAAAGTAAGATAAAGTTTCCCTTTTTCCACCAATTTTGATTTACCCTTTTTTGAACAGGTTTAAGTGATTAGATACACAGTAATTCTAAAGGTTAGTCACGGATAATACAGCTGTTTGATTATCTTTCAGTCCCGGATGCCAAACTGTCTACACATGGAGAGCACTCAGCTTGCAAGAGAATGGGGTAGAGGGTATGTGGTGGTTTGGGGGGGCTCTGCCTTTCCTGACAGAAGCCCAAAGCGCACCATGAGCATACAGAAAATTCATTCCAGCCTTTGTAACTAAGGAGAGTCATACAAAATAAAGAATAAAACAAAGCACTCAGCCTGGTCCCCAAGGACTGACCTTGTGTGGATTAAAAATTCCAGGCTCCCAAGATATCAATTTTTGCGTCTCCTTCATTCCCTCCCTCACCTCCCTTATCTCACATAATGGGACGGAGAAACACTCGACATTTTCTGACACATTTCTTCGGCTAACTAGATGAACTAGAGACTATGGTAACAATGACTCTGCTTAGCAAGTTGAATTCCCTGGGACCTAAACTACAGTCCCAATTTCTACGCTTATTACATCCAAGCAGCTCAGCATGTCTTTTTGCTCTTTTCTCTTTCAGAACATTTTAAATTTTATTCATTTGAGAGATGCTAGGGGTTAAACCCAGAACTTAGTACATGCTGGATAAGTGCTCTATCATGAAATTACAATCCCAGTCATTCCTCATCTCTAAATCAAAGAGCCCACATATTATGAACACTGGTGCTAAAAACAATCTTCGACAGAAAGATAATTATTTCATTTTGCTTCTTAAAATTTCCTTTCAAAAATAAAGGTCCATATGGGCTTACTTCAGCCTTTCCTTCAAGAAAAATAAGTTTTTTAAGACAAAGACAAAAATACTACAAACCTTCAATGTATTCACTTAGCTTAACTATGCAATTCAGCTAAGTTACTCTTTACAGCAGACCACTCAAATCAGACTCATAAACAACCAAGTACATTTACTTTCAGATAATGGAAGGAAATCCTTTTATCTAAGAGGGCTCTGTTTACATTTCTCAGCAGAGAGCACCTGGGTGCTACTCTGCTGACTCAGCTGTCTATGGATTCAGCGGGCCAGTAGATAGGTCTTATTTGTCCGTGACTCAGTTCCCCATTATTAACAATGTAAAGTTGAAATCTTCTCTGCCACCTGTCCAGAGCACTAGACTCATAATCACTGGGTCCGTTGTGAGGCTCCCAAGGAAGAAGTCTGGAACCAGCGCACAGACAAGAAGCCTAATTTACAAAAAAGGAGAAAGTGTTTTATGGTCATTCACCCCTGTTTCAGTACAGGATTTTCTAGTACAACATCAGAAACAAACCTTGGTGTCAACATCATGAACAAAAGGACCCATTGGCCATCCTGGTTTGCTCAGGATTGACAGTTTGTATGCTGAAATTCCTAGGCAACCAGAAGAGTCAGTTACCCTAACACAAATTCTGACAAGAATATTTGTATATCTAACCTAACAAATATAGCTCAATCTTTCCATTCAGAGCTAGAAGTCTGGCTTGATGGCTCACACTTGTAATCCCAGCACTCTGGGAGCCTGAGACAGGAAGATCCCAAATTAGAACCCAGTCTAGTCAATATAGCTCCTTTGTAAGACACTGTTTCAAAGTAAAAAATAAAAAAGCCTAGGAATACAGCTTAAGTGCAGGCCCGGGGTTCAATCCCCAACCCTGGAGGAAGAAATAACTTCTTTACTTTGACTGTGTTTTACCTTTTTCTTGATGTTTTTGTTTGTTGTGTTGGTTGTACCCTAAGGGAAATTTACATGGATTTGGTTAACTGATTCCCTATGACTTATAGAATGATTCTGGACAATAATTTAACCATTCCTTTTCAGCTCATCACACAAAACACACAGTAAGCACTCAAGTGTAAGTCCACAGTATAATTTCTATTATAGTAACTCTCATGGTATGGCCCTATTTGGTCTGTGGGTAATTTTTTTAAATTGCAGCCATCCTTCATACAAATACTGTGAATTTTTTTTAATTTTAGAAGAGCTTACAAATACCAGCAGGTCGAAATGCTGTCCATTTTTCCCCTTTCCCTGGCTGAGACACATAAAATATACAGAAGCAATTTAATTTCATTCTTAATTTAAAACAGTTCTACAGTGCTCCTTTTACCATAACCAAGCGATAAAAACTCTTTTAATAGAAATATCATCATTTCTCTGGGTAATTCCTAATTACCAGGACACCCTTGTCTACATTAGGATGTATCAACTTTCTCAATACCAAACCTAGACACAGGAATGAGCTCATCAGAATTCTACGAACACCAATAACAAAACATAATTAGCTTCTTGGAATGTATGAGCCTATTCTATCCACAAAGTACAGTAATTATCTTTTTTTAAAATGAATATGATAATGCTTGGATTTCGAGGAGACACTTCTGTAACGAATTACGGGCATCACACTCCTATCAGAGTTGATAAAGTTGCTTTTACTTTGTTGCCCTACATCCGCTTGAATTTTCAATCGCAAGCTAATAAAGCCACTGCCTAGCGCATGACTGGACAGCGCAGAACCGCCACGGTGCAGAGGTGCTGATGAGGACGCAGCTGCAGATTCTCGGAGGTGCCGACAAGAGAAATGACAGGAGTGAGGCAAGAAACCATTTTTTTCCAAGTCATTATGACTACTATTTCACTTGTGTGCAAATACTAATGAACTAAGGAGAGAGAACAATTAGTTTTATGGTAACAGAGAGGAAAATAAAAGAACTTTTTAACCTACCACTTTCATCAGCATGGCACCTGAAAGGCTGAAAGAGGTACTGCACAGGCTTCTGGAATAAAAAGAGAAAATTTCCCCCAAAACAGGAAACTGATGTGTTACCAATTACTAAATCAATGCAGGGCAAACAGCTGGAATGCCATGAATATGTGTCCTCTCCCTTTCTAGCAAAGTTTCAGCACAATATATACTACAAATTTCCCTCAGGCTGAGGCTTTTCCAAAAGTCACCAGGAAAGGTTACCATAAACGGGCCCCGAGATTGTGGAAGAGTTTATATACTTGAGGTGAAGAGTCCACCACTGACATGGAACCTTTCAGAGAAGCTGCTGCCCAAAACCCACTATTGTATCTTGAAGGCTCACCACCACAATAACACCTGAATCCTGAGGCTTAGTTCAGAAAACAAGACTCACACATTATCATCTTTGACTTAAAAGAAAAACAATAACCGTGCCATAAATTCGCCACCACTGGCCCATGCTATGCTCCAAATCAGGGCTGCAACTGTGTCAGGCTTTCTCAGTTGAGTCTTCTCTGATTTTTTCTGTACAGTATCAGGTTTTATGGAGAAAGAGCAGACAAGCACATCAAGTCCTAGCCTGCGGATGCTCTCAAGCTTGAAGGAGAAGCGAAATGTGGGGAGGAGAAAAAGGCTAAGGCCACGGGGTGTCTATACACACTAAACGCACTGTGATTTCTAAGAAACAGGTAAAAGCAGGTACCTGTGGAATCAAGAAGAATCCTCTGCCAAAAAAGGGCACGTTCATCATGAAACGGTACCAGGTAAAAACACAGAAATACGCTGTGTAACTAGTCACAGTAATAAAGACCGGGAATTTCATCATCAAAGAAACGATGAACAACATCAGGGTTAGCTTCAAGAAGCCCTTGTGCCATGAAATATTCTTTTCCTGTCTCCTCTCTTCTTCCTGGCCAGCCTGCAGCATTAGTCCTAATTTGGCTCTTTTTTAATGGGTCCGGCCGGGGATTTAGCTCAAGGGGTACCACACCTACCTTGGAAGCACAAGGACCCGAGTTCGATCCCCAGTACCACACACACAAAAAAAATTTAATGTGTCCACTCAGGACTTATGTGGAGATCAACATCCAGGGAAGAGAAGCTTTAGTTCTGCCGGAGATGCCAGCTTCCCTCTGCTCATGCTGCTGAACCCTATATACCCCCGCAACCCCGGGATGCAAGGCAGGAGGCTCAAAGGTCGCACACAGGTCACACAGGATTTATCCTGGTTCGCTGCGGGCAGCACCCCTTTCCAAGAGCTGTCCCAGTGTGTCAGGAGCACTGATCAGATTCCAAACATTACAAACTGTTCTTTTCTTCCTCTGCTTTGCTACAATGATGTGATTCTTAGCAAACCAACTTCCTCCTGGCAGAGGGAGAAACCAATACACAAGTGTCTGTATTAAGCTGGGACAATTTAATTTTGATTAACAATACTTGACAGGTTACAGAAATTGAGGCCAGACTAGCATCCTGGGAACTATCTCCATCATTTAAACAGCCAGGATCCTGCCACTTTTGATGGGCCTAAGACTGGGCTACCGGAATTATCAGCTATCAATGCTTTGATCATCCAAATTTCCACAATCAACTCTATTTTCAGAAATACTCATTTCTGAATGAACGCTATTCCTCAAGCCTGACAAAGTACGTCTGTGCCAGATGACAGCTGTGCCTATGAAGCCAGGCACTGATGCTGCTGTGCCACGCCTCACTCCCAGCATGGCTCTCTGCATGCCAGAGCGGGAACCCGGCCAGCCTGCAAATAGCTGCACCCTCTCAGCTTGTGGGCTTCCTTCCTGAAGGCAGAAAAGACCTAAAACCTTCCTATAGCAACCAGTGAGTTATCCACATTGGGCTGCTGGAGTAATGAGTTCCTCACAGGAAGAAAACAAAAACACCCTGAAGCTAGCAGTGGCCCTCATCCATTCTGCTACAAAAATAGTTACTCTGATTCGGGAGCGAAACTGATTACATGGCATAGTTTGCCAAGTCAGTAGGTTAAATGTTTTTCTAGATTAGCATTTGGGTCATATCCACTTTAAACAAAAATTAAATAAAGCCTTAACTGTAGACTTGTACTTCGCAACGCAGTTCAATTTAGGAATTTACAAGTAATAATCTTGTTATTTAGAAGTCATCATTAAGACAGAAAAATACTAGTAATTCACAATGGTAACATTCCTTGGCCAGAAAATAAATTCAGCAGCCCTTATGATTAAACTGTACTCCACACGGCTTTGGGGTGGAACTTCGTACATTCGCTGGGTTTTCAGGAGCAGAGTATGTGGTTCTACAGTGGAGAGTGCATAGCACACAGGAGGCCTTGGGTTTGACACCTGCCATTTCCCCTAACACATGCGCGCATACACACACACACACACACACACACTTAACTAGTTAGGAGGAGACTTTGAAAAAAAAAATGGATTAATGCCAGGTGTGGTGGTGCACGCCTGTTAATCCCAGCACTCAGGAGACAGAGAGAGGAAGATTGCTATAAGTTCGAGGCTTGCCTGAGCTGCATACGGAGTTCCAGGCCAGCCTGAATTAGAAATGGAGATCCTGTCTCAAAAAAAAAAAAAAAAGACAACCCACTTACCCTTCAATCTCTTCCCTGGCACACAGAGGTCAGACAATCCAAGCCACAGTGGACATAGCTCCACCGGCCCCGATCAGGAACCAGCACGCACACTACACAGCAGCCCACGCCGCTCCTGAGCCTGCTGCCCCCTGCCCTGTCTCTGTCAGCCCCTCCCTGTCTGGTGACACCTAATGGACCTCCTGGACCATTTAAAGAACGCTCTTAAATAAGCAGCAGGCAGAAGTCTAAGTAAGCAAGCCTGAGCAGAACAACAGATGGCCTCAATTTAGTATATAGCCTGTGTATTTGGTCTTTTTTAAACTGACCTTTACAGTCAGTGGATTATTTTACAAAGACCACCCCGGGGGCTCAAGATACTCTCGTTTTTTTCTCCTGTAACATTAGATGCCAGCCCTGCATAATATACCATGCGGTTTCTTCATTTATGCATGTTTTCTATCCCCACCGTTCCCTACACCTTTCCTTCCTTCCCCTCTGCTCTACTCTTTTTTTTTTTTTGCTTTTTGAGACAGGGTCTCGCTTTGTAGTTCAGGCTGGCCCTAAGCTCACTATGGTGCCCAGGCAAGCCGCCGCGAACTCAGCAATCCTCCTGTCTCTGCCTCCCGAGTGCTGGGATTACAGGCGTGAGCCACCACGTCCAGCGTTGTGGTATTCGGTGTTGATTGTAGGTGGGCGTGTCTCCACACCCAGCATTATATGTGGTAACCGGGGATCGAACTCAGGACCTTGGGCTTGCGAGGCAGGCGCCGGAACCACTGAGCTAACCCTCCGCCCCGCCCCCCCCCCCTGCTCTACTCTTAAGAGACACAGCACACTTCATGTAGTTTTCATTTCAGTTCAGTTACACTACTGTTCAAAAATATTAACTGTAAAATTCCAGAAGTAAACAATTGTTAGTTGCAAATAACTGTATTGCTGTAATTGTTCTATTCTTACTTGTAATGTTAATGTGCTTAGTTAATAAATTACAATTAGTCACAAATATCTGCATATAGGAAAAAGCAGTAATTACAGGGTTTGTGCTCTCATGGTGTCTTGCTTCCACTGGAGGCCTAAAACATGTCTCCAGATGACAAAGACTATAGAAAGCATAAAATTAAACAGGTTCATTTTTTCATACAAATGATTTTAAAAGTAAATATTTACTCAGCAGGTATAGATTATATATAAGTCTGAGTGTTAGAATGATTAAGTCGTCTTTAAAAATATATCAAGAAAAATGAGGAAGCAGGACTTGCAAAATGGAATACAGCTAATATTAGAATGACGCAAATACAGATACTGTAGAAATTGTAGAGTCCAAAGTAGACCTTGAAATCTATTTTGAGTTCTAGGTTGATCAGGTAGACAGGAAAGGAAAGGTATAGTAATTAAGTCTAAGAAACCTAATCATAAATCACATTCTGTTGTTACCATTTTTGAACTTTGATTCCCAGTATTTTCCACTATATATGGAGTGTTATAAAAGGCAAACTTCCACAATGTAGAAATAATACAAACTGTATTTTCTGATCATATGCAATAAAATGGTAAGTAGTAATAAAAAAAGAAAAATGAGAAAACACAAAACTTATAATTCTGTACAGTTACAGTAGGATCCCTCAAATGGTAACTAAAAAGTATTAAAATTTTACCTAGTAGTAAAATCACAGGACTTTTTGCTTATTCATTTGTTCTCCAAATTTCATGTCAACATGCTTTACCTTTGCCTACATATCTTTCAGGCCTTATCCTGCTATTTCTTTTTTTTTTTTTTTTTTTTTTGCTTTTTGGAGACAGGGTCTCACTTTGTAGTTCAGGCTGGCCCTGAGCTCATTATGGTGCCCAGGCAAGCCACCGCGAACTCAGCAATCCTCCCATCTCTGCCTCCCGAGTGCTGGGATTACAGGCATGAGCCACCACGCCCAGCATTATATGTGGTAACCGGGGATCGAACTCAGGTCCTTACAGCTTGCGAGGCAGGCGCCGGAACCACTGAGCCAACCCTCCGGCCCATATCCTGCTATTTCTTTACAAGACGTGAGAGATAGGAAAGTCCATACACTACAATAAGCTGATCACGTTTTTCTTTTAAAAAGTTAACAACTGTGACTTAAAAAGTCGAACCTATTTCAGTGATAATGGCCAATTCACTGTCACAAACGTGTGTTATCTGTATATACATGAAGCACCAGAAGGCAGAGACTACTGTCCTCTGACCTATGCTGACCTCCTGACCTGTGTGGCACATGGGCACAGGCTTCCGCTGTGGACAGAAAGATCATAGGACATCCGCCGTCTGTGCTGAGTCAAGAGTCATGAAGAAGATCAAAGATTCCAAAGTCTTAACCTGCCTGAGCCTGGTGACCCAGCAGTCTGTTGCACATTTCCACTGAGAGGGCGACAAGCCACCTCAAACTCTCAGGCACCATGTCTAAAGGCCTCAGTTAGTACACATAGTGCGAAGGACTTGCAGAATCAACCCTATGAGAAGGGGAACCCTGCACAACACTGTCATCTGTCTGAGCCTCCAATCCTCATTGTCAACTGCAGCATGGGCAGAACCATTTCACGGACAACAAGAGTCTTAAGTTCAGGCAATTCACCCCAGAGTGAATATGGAGGGTGGCATGCTACACTAGCGCTAGTGTCGTCGTTGAGCAGCACCCACGCTGGCCGGAAGTGCCACGTGCAACGTAGGAACTGCCTAACGCAGTGGCACCCAATGCCATAGTATGTGGACCAGGGGTGAGGCCCAGACCACGAGAGGACAATGCAAGAGACTTTTCCAGGAAAGCTAACATTTGAACTAAACCAGTAGGATCAGCAGCAGGTAGAAAAAGCAAAGGCTGTAGGTATGGGTCACATCCCAGCAAAGAAAAGCTTATGTCAACTCTGAGGCCTGCACACTCAGGTATCTCGAAGGTACCGAAAGCAGTTGAGTCGGCTGGAGGCTGGAAGGTGAGTGTGCTAAGTGGCCAGAAATATAGCTGGATGCGTCAGAGAGAAGGAAGGAGGGTGTATCCTGAAACTCCAGGCTTCAGCAGTGAAATGACCCAGAACAGCATGCATTACCCTGTGCTCTCTAGCTATAACTGTTTTCATCTTTCCCATTCTGTGCTTTGGCTCACACTGTGCAGAAATGTGGAAACAAATGTTCTCACGGGGGACTAGGGTTTGACTCAGTAGCAAAACCTTCCTTAGCGTGGTCAATTCCTTGGATTCTAATCCCAGGACTGCCAAAGGGGAAAAAAAAAAAAAAGGGTTTTCTTCCTCCCGTCCTTCCTTTCTTTTTCTTTCTTTCTTTCTCTCTTGGATTCTACTCCCAGGACTGCCAAAGGAAAAAAAAAAAAAAAAAGGTTTTCTTCCTTCCTTCCTTTCTCTTTCTTTCTTTCATCATTCTTTTTCTTTTAATTACTAACATGTTTTAGTATTTTTAAAAACCAGTTTAGGGGGCTGAGGATATAGCTCAAGTGCTACCACACCTACCTTGGACGCACAAGGGCCTGAGTTAGATCCCCAGTACTGCAAAAATTAAAAAAAAAAAAGTTTAAATTTTTTCCCTTCAGTTTACTTGGTCATTTAAAGGTGGGTACAGGAAGGAAAAAAGCCTATTAGTCTCTAGCTGAACTCTGATAGCAAAGGGTGATTTCTGCCATAAACCTCAGAACTGGGCACCAAACTGATCACACTACTAGCTACACTCACTTTCCAAATCCAGCTGCTGTGCTGAGAGGCATTTTATAGGACCTGGCATTGGCCTCGTCCTCCTGAGGCATGAAGAATAGCAGCCTTCTCATTCACACCTATAAGCACGAAGGGTTTGGGCTGTTCAGAATCAGTAAAGCATTACGGACTGACCACTGTGTGATCCCAGCCCCAAGGAACACTGTAATGCCCCATTCTGAATGAAACCTACCCTATAATCCAGACGTTACTGGAATACTTTATTACCTCCATATGATAACCTAAGGATACTGCCATTGCTTAAAACTCAAATTAGGGAAATGAATTTAAATCTTTATCATTCCTACTGGGTTAAGAATCATTCATCCAAGAAAAGCAATTAACATTTTTGTCACTTGCAAATGGACATTGAAATTTAACTGCTTGGACTGTCTTTCCTAATTTTGTAAGAAAGGATTTTCTTTATTTTGCATGTAGGCCATACCTAGGATGTTATTATGGAAAATAATTGCCCTGAAATCCATCTAAGAGCTAAACTTTGTCCTTAAATACCATATATTCATTTCCTATGTGGAAACAAAGCTTCATGAAGCTAGTGGCATTAGGTTACTGTCTTCATGAGTTCTAACAATGTTACCTTTGTGAAGCAGAATACTGATAGATAATATGTATTTAATAAAACTAATTTCTAACAGAATGCTTTTGAAAATCACAACTGTTACTATGCACCATTGAACAACCAGAGTTTTGTTGTATGGAAGGAAAGATATTTTGAAAAGCACAGATTTAGCTTTCAGAATAAAGAGAGGGAATACTTGCAGGATAAAACACAAGTTATTTTATACGATTATGCTTCAAGTATTAATACAGACGCTTCTTGAATTACCATGAACTTACATTACAATAAATACTTTAAGTTAAAAATATCATCAGTTGAAAATGCACTTAATATACCTAACCTTCCAGAAAGCACTGATCACTGCAGAGTAGGGTGCAAGCTACCAGTGGGAGCTGGGGTAGCCGCTGACGGGCAGAGATAGGGGACCACACTCCAACTATCTGGCTCAGGATAAGATCGGAATTCAAAATCTAAGTGTGGTCTCTGTTAAATGTACACTGTTCTCATATCAGCATATAGTTGAAAAGTGAAGTAGAATCACTGGTACTGTCCATACTGGAACCCTTCCTGTCTATCACTTCTAGCACAACCTGCACCAACTCCAGCCCCACCGGCCCAGGGCTTGATGCTGCTTCTGAACCACCTCCACTCTCACCTCTTCACTCCCTGAAGAGACCTTAGAACCAGCTCAGGTTTTCCCAAGACATTCGGCCGGAAGCAATGTTCTCCATCCCTGGTCCAAATGAACGATCCCCGGGCTCAGAGTTTGCCCTCAGAAGCACAGGGAGGGAAGT
>PVIC010000538.1:0-118211 GCA_004025085.1 Thryonomys swinderianus | reverse complement strand
CTCATTGTAGGGAACAGGAAAAGGGTACATAACTAGAACCTCTGCAGTTAAGTTCCAGACTCTTGTGAGCCTGAAGGTGAATTAATTAATAAGTAGAAATGAGACTTAGAGAAGAAGCTGAGCTTGGGCCTGATCCATGATACTCTGGGCAGCAAAGATGAACAACTGGAGCTTGCCACCCTTTTATTTAGTATACTGGGAGTCAGGAATATAACAGGTCACACAAAGGCCAGCACGTAACAGGTGTGTCAGAAGGCAGTAGTTTTGTTATATCAGGAGTAACAAATGAAACAGGTCACTCAGAGGGCAGCTGGTTGGTACATTCTAGAACAATGATGAATTATGTAGATGAAGGTCCTAGGTCCATAGCTGGTATAGTTCTGACCTGGAGCATCACAGCATGTGGGACTACTGGGCTTTTTGTTGTTACAGGAGGCAAAGATGGTTATGTCAGGATATGTCATAGCTGGCCTGTAGGCAGGAAAGCTAGGTCTAATCATAGTTTTAATTGTGAAATTATTTTCCCCAAAATTATATAGGATTGCTCCCAATACCTCATTTATATGACACCTGGTTGATGTG
Organism: Thryonomys swinderianus; assembly: GCA_004025085.1. Taxonomy (NCBI): domain Eukaryota; kingdom Metazoa; phylum Chordata; class Mammalia; order Rodentia; family Thryonomyidae; genus Thryonomys; species Thryonomys swinderianus. The sequence continues at coordinate 117,629 of PVIC010000538.1, read as the reverse complement.
GGAAGTTAGATGGGGTTGGTTGTGACCTTTTTGTGTAGTTTGGGCTACAGTTGGCATGACCATTGGGGGAATGTTGTCCAAGCCATTTGGAGTTCATATCTTTTCACAACTTGATTTAATGTTTGTCCTGCTGGATTTTGGTCTTGTTTTGATTTGATTTCTTTCTTTTCCATATTCCTCCCTTTAGAAGAGGCAATGTTTATGGTATACTACTGCATACCAGCAGTGTTTAACTTTCTTTTTGGTTTTTACAGGGGCTCACACCTAGGAGTTTGTCTTGAGTCTCAGAAGAGACTTTGGATTTGGAATTTTAAGCCATGCCAGAAGTCTTAACACTGGTGACTCTTGGAGATGTTCTAAATGCATTTTGTGTAATGACATAGACATGAATCTTTTTGGGGCCAGGGGCAAAATGTTATGGTTTACTTCTAAAATTCCTCCCAAGTGTCTCATACACTTGGAATGATTGTGACTGGATCGTGAAGATGCTATAGATGAACACACTGCTATGAATAGGCTTCTTTTTTCCCTGCATCCTGGCCACCATGACATGAGCAAGTTTCTTTGGCCATGTCTTTCAACAATGCTATTTCTTTCTTGGATCCAGTCAATCATGGACTGATTCTCACTGCAAATAATGAATTATATTAAATCTTTTCTTCTTTAAGTGATGATGTCTGTTATTTTGTCCCAGCCATGGGAAACTCACTCTTCTGAGAAGGGAATTAATCTATTTTTAAAGCACTCCATCCTTATAACACTAATGCTTCAGTTTATACCTCATCTCCCATTGCTGACACACTTTGGAAGTAAGCCTCAATATGAATTTTTGTGGGGACCAAACGTATTTCAACCAGAGCAGCAGAGCTGGCAGGGGAGTTCCCTCTCTCCTATAAAGGAGTGCTTAATACCTTTGTTAATTAAAAAAATTAAAACAAGCTCTCTCTAAATATCCCAGAATGGACTCAAACTCATGATCTCCCTGCTTCAGCCTCCTGAGTGCTGGGATTACAGACATGCACCCCTGTACCATCACCATTCTTCCTCTGGTAAATTTCTAACCAATCTATGCATTTCTTACTATCTTGTTAACTGGGTTTTTGTCTTGGAAACTGGGCCTGCAGGCACTCTCTGTAGCACTTGTCATATGATGCCCTGAGATGTGTCATAAATCTGAAAGGGAAAAGCTCACGGAAAGTCCTTTATATATAATCCTGAGAATCACCCTCATGTGCTGTTGGTTTTCATCCCATCACTGGACTTGAACTCTCACCCATGGCAGGACCTTAGTCTTTCTCATCTCTGCATCTTGCTTGGAGTTGTACCTGTACACAGGCAGCAGTTAGTGAGCTCGAGGCTGAAGCTGAAGAGCTCAAGTTTCTTTGGAAATCCCTCCGGAAGTCTCTGATTGGTACTAAATTCAGTGCTTTGAAGATGTTTTGCTCCTAAAAGGGAGAAGGATGTCTTACTGCCTTTGATGAATTGGTGGCCAAACTGGAGAGAAGAGAGGTGACTCATTATATAGAGCAGGGTACTGGGGAGGAAGGAGGCCTCTGCTGGCTGTGATATCAGGGAGCCACCCCAACTTCAGTCTTGTCATACTTCTTGCCTGCTTTAATGGGAGTCATTAGGTTCTGTGGCATGTGGCCCTGACTCTCCTCTTTCTAGAAGCCCAGAAGATTGGTGGAGGACAATCCAGGTCCAAAATATGTCTTTAATTTGTCATGATTTAATTTCCCCTTTTAAGTCTACTCTGTGTATGTATATGTTATGTGTTGGATGGAGAACTGGGAATTAGATAACATGAGAACTGTTGGCTGCCTGACCACATGTTCTTGGCTCTTCCAGCATTAATGTCAGTGGAAAAAATGCAAAGCAAAAAACTGGTTGCAGTGATGGCCTTCTTCACCCTATTTTTCCCTCTCCCTTGAACTTTGGTGTTCACCACTTAAGAATAATCACTTAATAATGGTTCTTTTAATGGAATAGTTCTTGCTTGGTAGATACACAGGGGCAACAGAAATGGCTCTTTCTGGATTGACAAAGCCAGACAGGTCTGAGGTTTAAGTTATGGGATCTGTCTTGAGCCTGAGATAAGGGACTTGGGTGCAGGCATTTTTCTGGGAGGTGATTCCATGAAAAAGGATGAAACAGAAGGAGGAGAAAAAAAAACTGAGTTGAGAGTATGTTGCTCTGGGCAGCACAGCTTGATTTTGCTCAGACTTCAGAGAAGCACACAGAATGTCCTTATTGCCCAACTGGATGCCACTTGGATGCTTGTGTGTGGCCTGGAAGGGTCCTGCTGTGCTGTAGGCTCCCTGGGAACACACGGGGGCACAGGTGACTTGTGCTTGGGATGCAAAGTTATCAGTGCAAAGTGTCTCTGCCCAGCTAGCATCAGGTGAGCTGAGTAGACTTTTGAGGAGTTTTCAGCCAGGAGGTGTAGTGCATCCCTGGAGCTTACTCTTTGAAAGGCAACAGTAGCAAAAACTTAAGGGTTGGGCCAGCGAGTTAGCTCAGTGGTTCCAGCGCCTGCCCCACAAGCGAAAGGTCCTGAATTCTATCCCCGGTAACCACATACAATGCTGGGCGTGGAGACTCACACCCACCAGCAATCAATACCACATACCACAGTGCCGGGTGTGGTGGCTCACGCCTGTAATCCCAGCACTGGGGAGGTAGAGACAGGAGGATTGCTGAGTTCACGGTGGCTTGCCTGGGCTCCATAGTGAGCTCAGGGCCAGCCTGAACTATAAAGCGAGACCCTGTCTCAAAAAACAAAAACAAAAACAAAAACAAAAACTTAAGGGTTGAGCTGAAGTAATTCTAAAATGTTTGGGACAGACTTGTTACTGCACAGAAGAACCACCATTATGGTCTCCTCCTGCCTACAGTTTGCCCAAATTAAGGTATTTTCTCATTTGAGACCAAAAATACCATCCCTAGTCTATTCTTTAAAGAAAAAATACGTCTACCTTTTCCTTCCTCATCTCTGCTTTCTTTCTTCCCTCTACATTCTCTCTTTTGGTCTTCCTCCTCTTTTCCTCTTTCATTTTCCTCCCTCTCCTTTCTTTTCTCTTCATTTTCCTTTCTCTCCTTTCCCTTCCTTTAATTCCACTGTTACTGATTTTTCAATTTCCAAATATTTAAAGATTTTCAAGACTTCTTTGAGTCTCAAGTCTTACCAACTTCCAGTTTAGTTTCACAGGTTAGAGTACATTGCCTGTAAAGCATATATTATATGAATGCTGTGATTCATTTATTACCCAGAATAGAGTTTTCACTTGGTGAATGTGTCATGTGCATTTACAAATAGTATGGATTCTGTTTTTGTTCTATAAAGTTCAGTTAGGTTCACTTGGCTTGTAATGTTGTACAGGTCTCTTGTTTCCTTCACTGCCCTTTTATCTACTTTTTATATGAATTACTGAGACAAAAATGATAATGTCTCCAATTATGATTGGGAGTTTTCTATTCTACTTTGCTTTTTATGAGCTTTTGTCTGATATATTTTGAAATTATTTTGCTAGATGCACACATGTTTGGAATTGCCATATCTTCTTGGTGATCTGTGCCCTTTATCATTAAGCAGTAATAGCCTCTTTACCCCCTAGTAATAGTTCTTCTGAGGTCTAGAAAGTCTTCTCTTTACTTAACATTAATATAATATTTGAGTTTCTTTTGGATAGTGTTTGTATGATGCCTCTTTCCCTATCCTTTTACTATTAATCTAGCTATGTATGTATGTATGTATGCATGCGTTTTGTATATATATATATATGTATGTTTGCTTTTTTTGAGGCAGGGTCTCACTGTGCAGTTAGACTTGCTTTGAACTCACTGTGTAGCCCAGGCTGGTCTTGAGCTCACAATGGTCATCCTGCCTCATCCTCCTGAGTATTGAGATTACAGGTGTGTGCTACTATGCTTGGATTACACCTTTGTATTTAAAGTAGATATTTTTGTTGAAAGCAGGCCAATGTAACAATCTGTATACTTTAGGTGGATGTTTTAAACCATTCAATGAAATGTGATAATTAATATTACTGATTTAAATATATCATCTTGCTAATTATTCTCTATTTGTTCCATTTATTCTTCAATCTTGTCTTCTTTTGGATTTATAGAGTATTTTAAAATGATTCATTTGTATGTCTCTATTGGCTTTTTGTATCTATTTTCATACAGTGGCTACTATAGTTTTTCAGCAACTTTATTTTGTCACAGTCTGCCTTCAAATAATATTATGCTGTTTTCAGTACAATAAGATTGTTGGAATGATATACTTTTGTATTCACTCTCATCTTTTGTTATTGTCGGCAGGTATCTTACTGGTGTATATGTTATAAATCTCAAAATATGTTATTTTTTCATTAATATCCAGTGATATTTAAAGTTATTTAAAATAAATATTCTTTATCTTTACCTTTTGTTTTACTCTTTTAAAAATAGAAATTTCTTATACTTCTGCATTAGGAACTTTTTTTTAACATTTCTTGTAATGATAGTCAACTGATAATTCTCTCACTCTTTATGTATATGAAGAAGACTTCATTTTGCACTCAGTCCGATTTGATAGTTAATGCCTTTTAGTATTTTAAAATATTATTCCACTATCTTCCTGCTTGTATAGTTTTGGATGAAAAGTCTGTTGTAATTACTATGTCTATTCTTTATATAATTTTTTCCCTGTTTGCCTTCAAATATTTATCTTTATATTTTAGCAGATTGAATGTTTTTTTTTTTTTTCTTGAGACAGGGTCTTACTTTGTTCAGGCTGGCCTTCAGCTTAGTATGGAGCCCAGGCAAGCCTCAAACTCAGCAATCCTTCTATCTCTGCCTCCTGCGTGCTGGGATTACAGGCGTGAGCCACCACGCCCGGCATGTTTTTGTTTTTTTGAGACAGGGTCTTGCTTTGTAGTTCAGGCTGGCCCTGAGCTCACTATGTAGCCCAGGCTAGCCTGGAACTCAAAGCAATTCTCCTGCTTCTGTGTCCCGAGTGCTGGGATTACAGATGTGAACCACCATGCCCAGCATTGTGGTGTGTGGTACTGATTCCTGGTGGGTGTGAGTCACCATGCCTGGCATTGTGAAATATAGTTACTGGGGAATAAACTCAGAACCTTGTACTTGTGAGGCTGATGCTGGAACCACTGAGCTAAATTCCCAGCCCCAAGACCAGATTGAATGTTTGTACTTGTGTTATATGTGGATATATTTGCATGTGTTTTGTGTATGTTAGTGTGTGTGTGTGTGTGCATGTGTATTTTATTCTTACACTGAACAGGGTGAATTATGCCTCTTTCATCTGTACATTATATTCTTTTGTTAATTTTAGAATATTCTTGGCCAATGTTTTCTCAGAAACACTGAGAGGCATTGTGCCTCATCCTCCTTCTCTTCTCTTGGGATTTCAGTTGCATGCATGCTGGGATGCTTGATATTGTCCCACAAATTTTGCATGCTCTGTTCTACTTTTTCATTCTTTTTTGTGTGTTTTATGATTTATAAGTTTTACAGACCTGTCTTAAAATTCATTGGTAAGTTGCTATTATAGGATCATAGAATAAATTCATTTCTATTATTTTATCTTGTATTTCTAGCATTTACATTTGACCCTTTAAAAAACTGTTGAAATTCCCTATTTGCTTATCCATGTTTTTCACTTTTCCCATTAGATTTCTAGAAACATCTTAATCATAGGGATTTTAAAGTCTATGACTGATTGTTCTGGAAGTTAAGCCAGCTCTATGTCAGGTTCTGTTGGTGTTTTAGTTTTCCACAGTGGATAGTTCTTTTTGTGCGTGTTTTGCACCTATGACATGGGTTGCAGAAAAATAAAACAGGCTGAAATAAATAGTGCTTATAGAAGAAATGGACAGGTTTCTCCATCAAGCTGTTAGCATGAGTGATTGAATCAATCTATATAGTCACTGATCTGTTTTTTTTTTTTGTGGTGTTTTGTTTTGTGGTACTGGGATTGAACTCAAGACCTTGCCCTTGCACAGCAGGCCTGGTGCCACTGAGCAATTTGGATTTTGATTTGCTGATTGATTTCTTTCAATGCATCATGTTCTTCAAATTTATTCACCAATGGGCTGTTCTTGTCTTTATTTAATGTGAGACTCAGAGTGCTTGAGAGGTTGTTTCAGTGTTCTTATTCTACACTAAGCTTTCAGCAATTTCTCCAATGCCTTGACCTTCCTCCAGTAGAATTCTGTTGCTTTAACTTGGTGTTCATGATGGGGCTGGGGTGCATATCTTTTATTTTCTACCCTAGCCTCAGACCTAGGCAGAATTTTGGCACTAGAATCTCAGGGATGGACTTTATTCTCCTATCTCTCCATGGAAACCAAGTTCTTCTTTTTTTTTTTTTGGTCTGTGTTGGGTCTCAGCTGGGAATGAGACAAATACTTTGTGTTGGTGGAGGATTCTAGGTGGAAGAGCATTTCCTTCCCTCATCAGCAGCTTAACACTTGCTTCATCTGAAGGAAGGGTCTGGGAAGTGGGCAGGTGCTATCTCTGGACACCAGAGGCAGCAGATTTCCTCCTCCATGCCTATGCCAGCCACAGGGACTCATTCTATTCTTCTCTTTCTGCTGGTGAAGGCCCATGGCAAAGAACTTGTCAGTGAGTGTGTATCTAGGGATCCCAGTAATTCTAAACTGATATGCTGGCGAGGTCTTGACTTTTTAGAATTCATTAACATTTTAGCTGATTTCTTTTTACCTTTGTGGCAGTCCCTTTTCTTCCTGTTTTTTAACAAAGGTAAAACAGCTTGAATATTCCCACTCTCCTCAGAGGGGCTTATTATCTTTTGGAAGTTAGAATGAAAAATTCCTTTGCTTGTCTTGTGAATTCAGAGGGAATGGGATAAAAATGGTTACAATTTCATAAATTTTCTGGCCTTTCCTCATTGTTACAGTAGGAAGAAGTATCCCCTTGCGGCTTTTTCTATTCTGAGTGGAAGTAGAGCAATTATTATTCAAATGTCAATTATATACAGAAAAGTATGGCTGGTCCTATTGGTTGACTCTGCACTGTGACTTGTCCTTTCTGATAAGTTCTCTCTTAGCTGCCATCTCTTTGCTCATTTTTGCTGTTGTTTCGTTTTTGGAAAATTCAGTTCCTGGATTTTCCTCTTAGCTTTAAGCATGCAAATCTTTGGGAAAACAGGGTGTCATACTATTTCTGCACCAAACCCATCTGGGACACCACCATATACCTCTACTCAGCAGTGCTAGCCTGGAAGGATATATCTGTTTTGCTACTTAAGCTCACTGTAATAGAGTAATAAAGTTGTCAGGAGTGCCAAATTCAGTGAAAAAAAGGGGCCAGATCATGCGTACCTTTAATCTCAGAGCCAATTTACACTCTTCAGTTGTATCTGGAAGCATTACTCCTCAACTCCAGATTCCAGTTTTTTGGGCTATAAAATTAGAGACTGAGCTGAATTCTCTAGAGTGGATGGTCCCCAGAGAGAGAGAGAGAGAGAGAGAGATAGAGAGAGAGAGAGAGAGAGAGGAGAGAGAGAGTGTGTGTGTGTGTAGGGGGAGTAATGCTTGGAGTTTTGGAATCTCTATGCACACATGCATTTTTTCTTTCAAGAGGTAGTTAAATGGCAACTGCTATCATGTGATGTTGGGAGAGATATTCTGTATTAAGTTGTGCTGTACTTCTCTGGTTTCCAGACAGGGTCACTAGCCCTGTGCTCCCTATGGAGGCTCATTTGGACAATTCAGACTTCACAGAACTTATTTCTTGAGGTTCTCTTCAAGTGTCTCTAGGAAGGAATGTGTTTCCCCTGTAGTGAGTTTATTGGCACATTTTAGATATACCTTATGAGCACATTCAACATTTAGAATTTGTACCTGTACATGCTGTATCTTGATCCTCATTTTTCCCATTCCCCTGCCCACCCTAAGGAATGGTTTTAAGAAAAAAAAATCCCTTCAAATCAGACCTATGGTTGCCTGGCATTCAAGGATGGAGGAGTTGGGATTCAAGGAAGACAGAGCCTTTTAGAGTTAGAAGGTCTTTTGTATGTTGATTGTGGCAGTTGCTATATGGGTGTATATGTTTGTTTAAACTTATTGAACTATATGCTATGGATTAAATATGTTGAATGTAAATTGTATTCCAATAAAATTGATTTGAAAATTGTAAACCACTATTTGAGATCAGTATTTCTCAAGTTCTTGAGTATCTATGCTCTTTTTTATTAGACTGATCTAAATTAGTGTTCAGTTAATTAGAATCAAATATCTATCTATCTATCTATCTATCTATCTATCTATCTATCTATCTGAGTGAAAATAGAAAGTAAAAAATGCTAATTGCATGTACTAACTCCCTATGAGGAATATAATCATTATGTACTACAAACAGGTACTGATAGAAATATTACAAATAAATTATAGTAGGAAAGGGTAAATCAAAACAATGGTAATATAAGAATATGTTCTCTTACTTTGAACACCAGAATAATAAAATAAGTACCTAAATCCCAACAACTCAACAACAATTTGTATTTGCAGTTTTCTTTTTTACTTTAATTTGTGTGTATGTGTAAGAATAAAATATTAGTGACACAGTTGAAATTTTCTTTTGCTACCTTCACTGTTCTCTTCATCTGTCTCTCCCTTTTCCCCTCCCTCCCTCTCTCCCTCCCTCTCTCTCTTTCTTTTCTTGGATGCAATAATTTAGAAGTTGAGTACCCCCTCTTCCAGTCCACTTTTTAGATATCTTTTTTTTTTTTGAGACAGGGTCTCACTTTGTAGTTCAGGCTGGTTCTGAGCTTACTATGGAGCCCAGGCAAGCCTCAAACTCAGCAATCTTCCTGTCTCTGCCTCCCGAGTGCTGGGATTAGAGTCATGAGCCACCACACCCGGCACTGTGGTATGTACTGATTGCCGGTGGGCATTAGTTGTTGTATGTTGTTACTGGGGATTGAACCAGGAAACTTTTGCTTACTAGGCAGGTGCTGGAACCACTGAGCTAAATTTCTGGCCCACAGGTAATCTTACACACACACACACACACACACACACACACACACACACACTTCCTAAGAACATTACCTAGTACTATTTTGCATTTTATTTCTAACTTTATGCAGTCAGTTTTATAGAACACATATAATTCTGAAACTTTTAAAATCAGCAGTATAGTTTTATACATGATGTAGATGTAGGCCAAGGTCATTGTTTTTATTGTTGTGCAAAATTCTATCTTATTAATCAACTACAATGTGACTGGTTTCTTCATTGAACATATAGCAGAGTTTCTCTTGTTTCTTTAGTTCACCTACAACTAAAATTTGTGGCTGAGGTGTGCTTTTTCATCTATAGAAGTAAGTCCCACTTCCCATGCAGAGATTCTGATATTCATATTTTACCCTATTTAGTCCAGTAAGAGTCACTACGTAGAACTTGATTTAGCAAATGGCTTCTTAAAAGGCCATGCATAAATATTTAAGGCATTTCTGGCTAAGAATGAAATATTAAGAATATTAAGTAAGAATTTCAATATCCATTTAAACTGTAACAAAAATATGGAAACCTTTTGTTTTAGTCAGTTTTCTGTTATTCTGACTGAATCCCACAGATTCAGTGATTCATAAGGAATGAAGTGTCCTTGTTTTATGGTTCTAGAGTCTGGAAGTCCAAAGCACAGCACTGGTATCTGAGAGCCTTGTTGCCACATCATAGCATGTAGAGGGTATCACTTGGTGGGACAAACATGCTCAGGTCTCCCCCAGGATATCTTGGGGGCTCTGGCGTCTTGACCTCATGTAACCCCACAGACCTCCAAAGACTCCTCTTCTAAGTCATTAACATATGCACTTGAGGATGGAGTTCCCAACAGGTGAGCTCTTGAGGGCACGTGCAGATCACAGCACCATTCCTATTGTTGCAGAGGTGCAAAGACAGCAGCTGAATGCATCTGACTCCTCTGCTTCAGTTTACTAACCCTTGATCTATTAGAATCTTCCAGTTATAGTATGAATGTAATAACTGATAGGTAAATTAATACATATGTGGCTCCACCTACCCAGAACTTTTGGGAGTGTGAGAGATTAGGTTTTTTGACATGTATTTTTGGCTACGGCCAGCTCAGGAGAAATGGTGTTCCATTTTCTCCACAGCTGCTTCTTAGGGGCACTGCAGATGACACTGAGTTCATTCATCTCCACCCCAAGGTGACCCATCCCTCTGCCATTGCAGGGTGCTGTGCCTCTTCCTTAAAAAGTGGACCTGCAGCAGGGATGCATTGTCTCTAGCACATTTTTGGAGGGACACAGGGTCCTGACTCTTCGCAGCTGTGCTGCAAAGGTTGCATTGGGCAGCATCTCCCTACGATGGGTCTCAAGGATAAAACACCATGAGGTCTTTGAAGGCACAGTGGAATGGACAACTAAAGAAAAGAGCAAAGTTGGTAAAACATGAAGTCAGTGGTTGCCAAATGGTTTGACTTCATCCTTCTAAAAATAGGAACGGGATGGGCTATAGGAAAGGCTGATATGGCAAAAATTTACCCACCTCATGATGTTTCTTGAGACAATTAAGAGAAGTAGGATCAATGCATTAGATGACAAGTTTTCAAAAGCATGAAACCAGTGCTGTCATGTTTCTCTCTTAGCATCCTCACTGCCTGTTGCTGTCTACTTTTCCAGACTACGAGAGTTCACTTTGCATTTCCTTCCACAAAACACACCCCTTAATCCTGTCCCCATACCACTCATTTATCAGAAGTCAGAGAAGACATGACCATAAAGAGGAGGTGCAGTTCACCCAAGTTCTTAAAAACCTATTACTGGCTGATTCTCTCCCATTTCTGCAGGATGGGTTCATGCCATGGCTGGGCGAAACAACCCCACAGAGAGAAGAGCTGGAATGGTCAGGATGGAGTACGTGAGCCTCTGACCTTATCTCCTAGAGCTTTCTCCACATGCCATCCATCTTGGCAGTGACGTGCTCTGGGCTTGAGGTGCTTCGCTGGCAGAGCTGCTAACCAGGGGCTATTTTGCTAATTTACTGACTCAAGCATTCTGCTTTTTACCCAGAGCAAATGCCTCAATAATGAAATCCTGAGATCTCCTGGAGTTCAGATTCTTTGCCACCCACACATAGGAGACTCAGTTAAACTGTTTGTAGCTTGGCCAGTGTCTTCTCAATGGTTCTGTGGATAGTGGAGTTTATCCCCCTGCAGAGTGCCACTGAGAGAGTGAGGATTTTGTAAGTAAACAAAGATTGCCAGTTGAACCAGCCATCCACACACATACTTACGTTTCAGCTATGGCTGGAGGAGAATGTGTTGTTATGTACTGTCAGGGTCCTGTATTTGTTTCTCTCTATAACATGGACTCATTGGACAGTGTCTTTGCCCTCTAGGCTTTGTAGATGCTGCTCCCTGAGCCAGAAACATGTTTCTCCCATTTTTCCTTGGCTGCTTCTTGTCGTAGTAGCTCTCACAGTGGCCCTATTGTGTTCCTGCAGCCCCTGCATTTCCCTGTAAAAGGACTTGTCCCAGTTGGCTGTAATTGCCAGTGCACTTATCTGAGTTCACCATTAGATCAGAAATAGCTGCTTGTGGCTGTCCTCATGGCCTGGGGCCATGCCTGGACCAGACTAGATGGTGCTAAAATGGCCCTGGAGGTGCACAGACTCTGTAGGCAGAGCCCAGTGGGGCATCCAGGTCAGAAAGACAAGATCAGTCCCCAAACCAAGTGGCACAGGTAGTAGAGACTGAGAGTCATGGGTCAAGGATATGAAGCCAGCCTTTGAATGAAATCCTTACTGACTGGCATTCTGGACATTGGCTGAAAATGAGGCCACACAAGCCCAACACATTGCCTGGAGGTGGCTGAGAAAGAGGAGGGACAGACAGGATTTCAAGTGCTGGGCTGGGCCAAAAGCTTAAATCCACATTTGAAGCATCTTAGATGGCTCAAGAAACTCACCCTGCAGGGGTCTTGTGCTCCAGGGCACTGGCCCCAGGGCTGGGGCACACAGGGGCAGGGTTCCAACCTGGAGGCTCCAGCCACTTGGGCTCATGAAGTGCTGGATACTAAGTGAGCTGAGTTCACAGGCAGATACTTTAGGGTTCGGCTCCTGTCATAGGAGGAGACACACACAGGAAGGTTGCAATTTCTAAGAGGAGCTAGAGAGAAGAAAATAAAAAGGCTTCGTCAGTTTTGGCTCCTCCAGAGCAAAGAGTAGACCTTAGGGCAAGGACTCCAGGGCAAGCTGTGAAGGAAGAAGTGTGTGTGGGGTGGGGGATAAGATAGCAAAGGAGACAGACATTTCCTTCCCTTTACCTCTGACAAGCCCATCTCACCCTGTTGTTGGGAGCTTAAAGTAGGGTCCACTTAGAGTAGGGTCCTCACACAGTGGAGGGACAGAAGGGGACATACCCACTCAGGACCTCATACTCTCAGATTCTTCACAGTGAGTACCCCTCCCCTTTCTAGGACACAAGTTAGCCCCAGCTTCTGCATCTAGATCCTGAGGGCCAGTCAGTGGGGCCACCTGACGAAAATTTATTGAGTGAAAAAGGCCTCCTTAATATTGCTTTTTCTGTTAAAGTCAAGATGGTAGTGGGAGTGGTGCTGGTCTTTAGTACCACCCTAACATACTTTTAGAAAAAAAGAATAAAGAATTTAATGTCTACACAGACACACAAAAGCTGCTGGGAGGCTGGGGTTCAGATTGCTCAAAAAAAGCCAGAGCCCCCAGGTGGACTTTGCTTATGTCAGCTCAGAGCACAGGAGGCCAGTAGCACCACACTACAGGTTGCAGGCTCCTGGGACAGGGAGGGAATAAAACTGGTGGAGATGGGAGATCATGTGTGTGTGTGTGTGTGGAGCTGGGGCGATGTTCTTGCAGCAGAGATTTGGTGCTACACTCTTGCACAGATCAAACCATGCTCCTGCTTGTTTTCCATCTTGTCAGAAGCCAGTGTGAGCATCCTGGGCTGCTTCCTGTCATAGTTTCCATGGTGGAGATGGGGAGTCTTTCCAAGGCTCCGAGGCTTGAGGCAGATGCGCTGTGTTCTGATGGAAACCTGGGGCTCCTTGGATGAGAATATTTCTCTTAAGGCATGCAGCTTCAGTGGCTCCAAGTTTCAGAGAAGTTGCAGGCCCAAGATCTTTCTTGATGTGCCTCAAAGTGTGTCCAGACAGCTGTCCGGAACAGGCATGTGACTGCTTGAAGCCTGCAGTGTGGCCTGCAGACATCTCCTGTGGACCAGTCCAGATGAGTTGATGGTATCTCTCTGGGAGCTCGGTCTCCAAAGGACTGGGCTGCAGATGATTCCCTATGCTCTGGGCTTCATTTGTGAGATGGTGATACAGCCCTGCCTTGCAAGGTCCTGGCAGGAGTGAAGCCATACCTCTCCAGAGCAACCAGGAATGTAACCTGATCTCAGGCCTGGGCTGCATGTTGCATAAGGACAGCATCTGCTTAGCCTGCTTCCTGCGTGTCCTTGGCTTTAAATTGAAAGGGCAGGACCCCAGACTGTGGGTTCTCCATCAAGGGACACTGGAAGGAAAGGGGCCTTTAGCAGGTCCCTCTGAGAGGTTCTGGCCCTCTGACAAGAGACCACAGGGCTAAGCAAGGAGGAGGCAGCAGTATGAGAGGATGCCCAGCCCCAGGCCCCAAGATCAGCAGCTGGGCAGAAGTTGGCTGTGTTCCCTTCTGCAGGACATCCAAAGACTAAGAAAGGGCACTGTAGAGATAAGACTGGGATCCGTTGTCAACCCCAGAGACACTGTCCATATCCCTGGTGATCCCCAGGGAAATAGGCGCCCACTTCTCTGGTGATTTCCATTAACCTCATCCCTGAATGTGGCATCTAATTGCCCACATGGATTCTCCATTCAGAGCCCATCTGGCATCTTACCTGTCAAATATCCAGAAACCAGCTCTGATCCTCCCCATTCAGACCTCTTCCTCCCTACCTTTCTTGCCTCAGTGAAAATTAACCCTTCCCAGAGCTCAGACAAAACTTTCTATTGGCCCTGGGCCTCTTTCTGGTGTTCACACTGTTTATGCAATACGTCAGCAGGTCCTGGTGGCCTGATCATCAGAGTATACCAGAATCTATTCAGTTTTTACTGTCTCCACAGCCACCAACCAGCCTGAGCCACTGGCACCACTCACAGCAGTACTAACAAGTCCCACCTACTCATCTCTCCTTTATTCACCCTCATCAGCATAGCAGCTGAAAACACAGGTTGTATTGGGCTGCTATTCTTCTGTAAAGCATGCAGTGGCTTATCACTGTGTAAGATTAAAATCTCAGTCCTGACTCACCTGCTAGACCCTGCACGTTCCTGTCTCTGCCCACTCTCTAACTTCATTTTGCAAGTTCCTGCCTCAGGACCTTTGTGCTTGCTACACTTCTTGTTCAGCTAACTCCCTTGGAGGAAGCAGATGATGGCTTCTTGATGGCTGAGGCCTTGCGCTTTGTCCCCTTAACAGTGGCTCAGGCAGATGATGTTGACATTTAGCTGTGACCTCACATTTCCAGCAGTGTGGAAGGGTTCCTACCATGAACACCTACCTCTCCCTTATTTGGTGTGTATAGTGCTTCCACGGAACAGGCCAGGAGAATTTAGAAATTCCTCCAATCTCCATGTCCTCTGCATTGAACAATCTGTAGGCATATTTGATCAGATTTTCCAGAGTTCCCCATCGGGACTGAATCTCTGTTATTCCTGAATATTAGCTGACTTGGTAATATTCTTGTGATTTGCTTCCTTCCCTTCCTCCTTTCACTTCCCTGCATTCCAGAGTTTCTGGGCACCACCTTCCAAATAAGTCACTTGCTCCCAAGTCATCATTTCAGAGTCCCCTTCTGATAAGCAGTTACTGATGACTAGAAATTCAGCATGCAAAGTCCTTCTTGGCCAGAGAGATATTGCTCTTGTCTTCTATATGAGTAAATAATACCTGTAGATCTGGAAATATGAAAACAGAGATTTCATGGAGACCAAGACAGAGGTGCTGTGAGTCCATGTAATCAAGTGCTTGTCACATTCTTCTACCACATCAGTGGTCTGAAAGTGATGGAGCAACTGACGACAGACCAAAAGCTCCAAACTGTGAGCCAGAACAAGTCTTTCCTCATTTTGTGTTGAGTGCCTCAGGTATTTTGTCACTATAACAGAAAACTGACCAACACAAGAGGATTTTTGGTATTGGAAAAGGAGAGATGAGATGAAGAGAGGAAGGGTGGAGAGCTGTCCAGCTTCTTGGACTGTTAGGAACCCACTGTAGGAGATCCAGGAACAAAAGATCTTCCTTTCCCATAGCACTTATGTGAGGTGTTGAACCTGAGTAGCTGTGTTTAGGTGCCAGGCCATGGTGTGGAACAGAGTGGAAGCAAGGAGTCTTGTTCCACTCTGGGAACCTAAGAGCTAGGATTCAGGAGGCTTCAGGAGGGGGACGCATAAATCTGTATACAGAAAACAGACACTGACAATGGTGGCCAGGGACTTGGGTGCATGCTGCAGCAAAGGAGCTGGGGACACCATCTGGGCATCATCCCTATAGGGTGGGATGAGATTCAGGAGACTTGCTCACTCATGCCCAGGCATTTGCTTGGACCTGAGAGGGACTGACCCAAGTGTCCTCATGATGTTCAGTCAAGGGTGTCTGGGGGCAGTTCAGAATTTCAATATATAATCAGCACCACCATGTTTGGTAAAATATGATGCCAGATGTGTGTGGCTGGATGAAAAGTGAAAGACTAATGCGGCAGGAGTGAGATGAAGATTTTTTTACCAATTACCCAAGTCATTCTGATGCAGATTATCTCACTGGCACCCACTGGAGAAAAGAAGACCCCACTCACGACATGTGTGCTATATGACTCTTGTCAACTCTGGGGCTGTTGTGTGTATCTCTGGAGAAGAACTAGGGCAGGAATGTTCGGTGAAATGTTCCATCTGGCTTTGGTGTTTCACCAAAGAACATGGGATATTCTTGGGGGACAGTGTGGGACATTGCCTCAGGCCTGGCTCTCTCTGAAAGGTGTTCACCGCTTTGTAGAATAAAATTTTAACAGCCTTTACAGGAGTCTTTGTAATTCTCTTTGGGGAAGTTGTCAGACTTCTAAATGCTGCAGTGTCCTACATATTTTTATTTAAAAGTGTTTTAGTATTCTCCATTTAGCAAAATACATGTCTACTTGAGAATCAAACAAAAATTTGAATGAGCGAATAGAATCAAGTCAACCTTAATAGGTACATTCAATAGTAATGGTATATATGAGAAATGTATTACAATAGTAAATTATCAGTACTTGCATTTCTCCAGTCTTTCTAAGAAGAGAGGCTTTTATTCTGCATTGGAAACTCAGCAGAAGACAAATTTGCAGAACACGATAGAGGATAAGATAATTTGCAGAAGAAAGGGTATGAAGATACTTGGAGAAAGAGATGAGGGATGGTGGGGAATGCAGAAGACAAGAGGAAGAAGGAGAAGAAAAAGAGACAGAGGGAGAGAAAGTAGTAATAAGGAGAGGAGAGAGTTTCTGAGGGTAGGAGTTTTGCAGGGAAGAGAAATAAAAAAGAATAAAAGGTACTCAAGTATCTGTAGCACGGAGCAGGAATTTGAGGAAAGGAAATGATGACAAAAGATAATTACTAAAGGAGTGTTTGTCACCACATACCATCAGAAGATACATTACTTTTCACTTCTGGGTTTATGTTAAGAGCAGATTTATAGCATAAAGAGGAGTGGCTTTTGATTGAATTATTTATATTCATCTATATAATCCAGATCTTAATCCATACATTGTTTTACAATCTGCTTTTTAACCCAACAATATACACAGAACATAATGTTGAATGACCATTTCTACATCTGAATGTGCCATCATCAGACTCAACCCTCATGGCTATTTCCTTTTTTTCTTGATTATTCCAAGCATTATAGAAATGAATTACTTGTAAGTGAATCTTCATGCATGCACATACGGAATTCTTTAAATATAAAATTATTTCCTTCAGATACATTTCATGAAGTAGATTTACTGGACAAAGAGAAGAAAACCCAGCTCTTAATAGCCATTGTTGAATTGCTTAAAGCTTGACTAGCTATCTTCCAGTTGTTAGTATAGCTTCCAATCTATTGATTGTATACTATCTTTCCTTGCTTTGTAAGTATATCCTGAGGGTAAACCAGCTAAAATGTAATCTCCCAGAAGGCAGCAACCTCTCTGACTTCACATAGCATAGATATTGACGTATAACAGAAAGCCTGGTAAATTTGGAGTGAATGAATGATTAATTGGTTGGTTGGATGGATGGACGGTTGGGTGAGTGGAAGGTTGGATTTGGATTCTTCAAGGGCAAGACTTAAAGTTTGCTGATGTCAAGTACATTGTCCAGAACAGGGTAGGAACTAAGACTGAATACCCCCAGGAAGTTGGGTTCAGTCCAACCATATTGCCACATGGGACTCGGTACTTCCTGCCAATCTAAGAAAGTGGCTGTGTACTTGATTCCAGAAGAAATATACTATTTTGAGAAGGGAATATATTTTCTAGAGGATTATTTCACCACACCTCCCTCCCTCCCTCCATCCATTCATTTATCCATCCCAGTGACCTCTGTTAGTAAGTGTCCTTTGGGTGGAGCCAATTTGAGTTAAGTCTTTATCTTCTTTAGATAATGAATCAGCAACTTTTAGTATCTTCTTTTAAAATTCTGTGTTCTGCATATTGGGGGGGAAGGTGAATGGGAGGCACAGTGCCTGGTATGGAGTTGTTCCTCAGAATATGGTTGTGTTACTATGATCAAGCCCATTACTCTTTATGGTTACCTTGGTTTCCTCCACTCAAGTAAATACAATGAATAACTAAACTTTTGCTAGGTTTGGGTTTAACTGATTGCTTCCTGTGCTGCAGTGAGTTAGGTACATTCCCCTCTCCCCCACTTTATGTTTCCAATAACAGATTTGTGTAGGCAAGATGACAGGGCCTGTTATCTTGCAATTACAAGCCATCTACTTGAGTGGAGGAGTGTGTGTAACCTCAGTGTGAGTTACTGGGAAATTCCACCTTTAGCATAGTAGAGCTCTTGTTCAATTAACAGAGATGAAGCCCAGGGTCGCCCTGTCCTATGGGTCTTATTGTCACCATTTAGGTGGTGACATATCTGGAAAAGGTGGAAGCAACATTAGCATAGCCTTTCTGACCTTTAGGTAGTTTTGTGTCTACAAAACTCCTCTGAATTCATCCAGACAAAGCATGATGGCTCAGACCAGACACTGTCTACAAACATAATGCCAGCTCCTAGAAATCCTCTCACTAGCAAATTGAGAGGTTTGATGAGGAAAAGAAGGTGGTCATGGTTTGGTGAATCAGGCTGAAAGTAAAATGCTCATACTTAAAATGAGGTCAACTGGGACAGGCCTAGCTTTAATTACAGTGGATTCCAAGTGTGGCCCTGACACTTTATCTGGCTTGGATTTATGTACAGTTGTCTCTCAGTATCCCAGGAATTGGTTCCAGGACTTCTCCTGGGTACCAAACTCTGCAGGTATTGTAGTCCTTTATAGAAAATGATGTTTTTTTTTTTTAATTGAACCTACAGATATCCTTCTACAAACTTTAAGTCATTACTTGATTACTTAAGATACCTATTTCAATGTAGATTCTGTGTAGATAGTTGATACATTTTTTTGCTTAGGGACTAATGACAAGGAGAAAGGTCTGTATTTGCTCAGATTCACGTGCACACACACACACACATACACACACACAAACACTTTTTATTTCAGGTTAGTTGACTCCATCAGGCACACTGATCTGGAGGGCCAACTATAATTCTTAGTCTACTCCTGACTTGGAAGAATATAGTGAGTTCCTCTGCTAAGTACAAACATTTGCTTTTTCCTTCCAATTCTTTCACTTTGATCCTCTTTCCATTTTTCCCAGCAATGCTGGCAGCAAAGGAAAAGCAAATTAGCTCAAGTTGATTGGTTTTTCCATTGAATGTGGGAGGTTTTGCCCTTGAATCTTCTCTGTGATCCAGGCATGGGAGTAGCAGCTACATGTAGCCTGGTGTGAGGGATGAAGGATGGTGCTTGGGTTTCATCTGTCAGTGCTCAGCTGTCTGCTGTTCTGAGGGAGACCTGTCAGCGTCACTGATTTACCTAGAGGGCAGTCGGGGCACAAGATAGAGTGGCCAGGAGAGAGATGCACACAGGTATCGGTACTTTCATCACATATACACGGCAAAGAGCAGTGGCTTTTCACAACTCTTCAGGCTTGACTTTCATCTGTGACTGAATATGCTTGAAAGGTGACATCTGTGTGGCAGACACCACCTTTGCAGTCTTCCCAGGAACCTGAGAAGATACATGAGGCTTGACCAGTCCTGTGACTTTGAGTGTCACTTCACCAAAGAGAACTTCAAATGGAGCTGAGTGGCACCCTAGGTTGTGTCACTAGATCTAAAAGTGCCAGCACTGAGTAGGCCCAAAGCAGATTCTGTCTTTACTTCTTCATTATCCACTTATTTTCCAATGCACAGAGCTATTTCTCATGGATGCCTCTTAGGAGGCTGATTGCAAGGGCAGCCATTGCAAATTGGGCTGGTTTGAATTGCTGCCTTTCCTAAGGCATCCTAGGTCATCTTCTTAGGAAGTCTGAGAGACAAACCTCAGACTGTGTTCATTCTTTCCCAGATGGAAAATGGAAAAATGTGGCCAAGCATCCAAATGTTTGGTCTATAAAACACTCAAAACATTCAAATGTTTGGCATTGGGAGAAAAAGGTGCCGTCCAAGCATGTGAGTGTCACAAAGTTAAAGGACCCTAGGACCTTGACTTTTACTCAGGAGCTTAGGAGAAATAGGTTTTGTGTTGGGCTCATTTCTTTTCCTTCATAAAAATTTGAGTTTTATTCTCACTCCAGAAGGTTAAAAAGTAAGTTGTTTTGAAATTAGTTGTTTGGTAGTGGTTAGATGGGATTCCTAAAAATTGTCTAAATTAACAGCTTTGTAAGTATTCAGGTTGAATATTTGCTCCTTATTTTGATCATAGTTGGTCCAAAAGAAATTCCAAATTTGCTTCACAGGAAAAAGAAAATAAATTTTTTGTTGTCAAGATTACATAGATTTTTTGAAGCTAGGTCCTATTTAATTCTTTCATCTACATGTTACCAACAACAAAAAACTTTGTCATCATCCTTAGTACATAGGTTTCTTTTCAGTGCTGCTCAGAGAAATTTCTAGACTAATTTAATCTCCTTAATCCTGAATTTTTGGAGAATTTGGCAAGAGTAGTTGATATTTTTTCAGCAGGCACATTTGAGTTGAGGAAGAAAATTATATAATTCAGAAAGATAAATCCCATTGCCTCAATGGGACTGTTGAAATAGAAACAAGAATTGATCATCTGGGGCTTAGTGCTTGATTGATGGAGTTGTGGGATTGTCCTTTGGGGTTAGGTCTGTGTTTATATATCTGGCTAAGAGATCAAAGAGCTGATCATGGAAAACAAGGCCACGCTTCCACTATGTCTCAGTGTGTTTCCGTGCCATTAAGCCTCTTCACTCTGAAAATCTTGTCCAACAGAAGTCTCAAGCCTCAACTTTTTTGTAGAATTCACCTAGTGTTAGTCTGACTGAACATGGATACATATGAAATGGATGAATAAATGCATCAGTGAATTAATTGATTTTCCTTCCCACCAGATGGTAGTCTTCCTTTAAACAGGCTAATCCAGCAGAGTTAAGAGTCTTGGAGTGTGCACACAGAAAGATGTAGTGACTCCCTCATTCAGCTCTCTCACTAATAAGGAAATAATCATTTGAAAAATAAAATAGTTTGTCCTGGTCACTCAGGAAGTAATATATAGTCTTGGGGATGTGGCCAGGGCAGGAGTCCAGCTCTCCCTTCTGCTTTCCATTCTGACTTGTGGGTCTCTCACTCAACAGTGCCATCCTGCTTGGAAGGTCATAATGTGTGACCTAGGTGGTATGCAGGGTGAGTCCCACATTGCTATCATTTTAAATTTCATGTGTGTACTATTTCCCTTGGAAAGTTTCTTAAGTCATCAAAATTTCCTCGGATTCCCAAGTTTCATATATATATATTATCCAACCACTGCTTGAACTAACTTCCTGTAACAGTCAATTAAGCTCTGCCCATCCCACAGAGGCCTCACTGTCTCCATGGTAACTAATGCACTGCAAAAGGGACAGTGGAGAGAAGTTGGTAGAGGATTCAGAAAAACTGCCACACATTGTATATGTGAATAAACAAAATGTGGCATTGGATGGGGTGGGGCGAAGGCCACATTTTATGCTGATACCTGCTTAGGAAAACCTGTACCTCTGACCCGAGGAGCAGCTGTTCACAGCCATGGAAACTGCAGCCTCCCTAGGTGGCACAGCGTCTCTGCTGATGCTGCAGAGATGCCCACAGACCGAGTGCTACCTGCATCCAATTGAGATGTTTAGGCTTCCAGTTTTCCATTTGCAGGGACACTTTAAAACCTGCAGGACATTTGGGCTTCCCACCCTTGGTGCTTGCCTGCTAAATCAGCCATGCTAATGAGAGCCTGTCCCCATGCCTGGGGCTTGTTAGTGAGCTGGCCAGACTGCAGCAAAATAGCTGGTGAGCCACCAAGGGAGAGCCCTGCAAGGCTGGTCTTCTGGCCCGGCCAGAACTTCTTCCTTCCCTTCTTTTTCCTCTGGTTTTTCTTTCTTTTCTTTTGTTTCTTCTTTTGGTTTCTTTTTGCTGTAGGTGCTTTTAGTACCTACCTTCCTGTGACCCCTTGCTTTAGTCTAGATTACAGTACTGTTCTCCCTGGAATCTTGTTGCAGTGAGCTCTCCCTTATCCTCTTTCCATTTCAGAAGCTCCCAGAGGACGGCAGCCCTGCCTCCTCCCAGCACCCAGTGTGGTGAACCGCAAGGCTCAGTCAGCTAAACCGTGATCCTCCATTGTTAGCAGGCATCCAGACCTTCTGGACTGCTGGGATCGCTCACAGAACCGCACTAAATGTACAGTCAGTTGGAAGCAGAATGAGTCTAGTGAGTTGTCAGGTGATGTGAAGCTTTGGGTCCGGAAGCACTGGCCTTTTCAGAATCCCTGGCCCAAGTCAAGATGGACCCTTGATGCAATGGTACCTTGTGAGATTCACTTCCCTAGCTCCCCTCCTCCTAAGGCTCCTCCCTCTCTTCTCTGCTTTAGCATACCCAGTGCCATGCTGCACATACAGTTTTGAAATCTCCCTTTACTCATTTTAAATGTACAGTTCAATAGTTCCTTATAGTATGCTCACAGATTTGTGAAACCTTCACCAATTCAATTTAAAAAACATTTTTAGCACTTCCAAGGAAATCCCATAGCCTTAGCTATCAACTCCATTCCCCTTCCTCCACTCCCCATCCTTAAACAATTGTTAATCTACTTTTTGTCTCTTTAGATTTCCTATTCTAGACAGTTCATAAGAATGGAGCAGTGCCATGTGTGGCCTTTTATAAGTGGCTTCTTTTACTTAGTGTACTGTTTTCAAGGTTCATCAGTGTTGAGACATGTATCACTGCTTCACTCTCTATGATAGCCAAATAATATTCCATATGATGGTTATCTCACATTTTGTTTATCTATTTATCAGTTTATGTCTGTTTGGTTTGTTTCACATTTTAGGTTTTATGAATAATGTTGCTACAGACATTTTTGTCCAGGTTTTTGTTTAGACATGTTTTCGGTTCTCCTAGACACATACTGAAGAGTGGAATTGCTGGGTTGTGTAGTGCTGACTCTGTGTGACCTATTGCTTTCAACTGCCATTACTGTTGTGAAGCTTGCCCTGCGGTGAGCTTTCTTAGGTCCATGTGCAGACCAGCCCTGGGAAGGATGCTCTCTCCTGCGGGCAGTGCTAATGGAAAAAGCGCTGTTCTTTCTCCTACCAGACTGTGAGAGTCCTGGCCGGAAGAGCCAACTCAGCTCAGCCTGGTGACCCAAACCTGAGCTCAGGATCACCAGGGTACAGCCTGGCTTCTGCCTGTGGGGGTCTGCTGAGCCACACTACAGTCCCAAGGACAGGGAACAGCCAGGACCTGAGACCCCCTGGACACACCCCTTCAGGGAAGCATCTGGAGGAGCAGAGCAGGAAGCACTAATAGTAAGGTGCAGAGCTTGTCACAAAGAGGCCAGCGTAGATGTGGGAACTGTATCTTCGGGCTTAAAAGTCCATTTGTGAAGGAAGAGGGGTCCTGAAGGAAGAAAGTGCTGGAAAAATCTTATGTTCATTTTCTATGTAATTTTTGATGACAAAATATATGATTCTGAGACACTTATTCGTGAAAGAGACTTCTAGTATCCCAAACTATACAGCCCTGGGGTGCTGTATAGTTTGGAAATTCAGGGCCCTTAGCTTCAGGATGTCCTCCCCTTCTTTCTGATGGGAATAGAGAGAGGACTCAGGTCCCACCATATACCAACTTGCCCCTCTTGATAACGTTCATATTCCTCTAAAACTAGGCTAGAGCAAGCAGAGGGGAAATAAAGTAATCATGTCCACTAAATAGAGATAGGAACAAGCCTGCAGCCATAAATCACAGAGCAGTCAGCTCTTTGCCATGGTGTTTTGCCTACTTAGAAATGTGCAGAGTGGGCTGAGGATTTAGCTCAAGTGATACTGCGCCTACCTTGGAAGCAGAAGGGCCTGAGTTCAATCCCTGGTACTACCAAAAAAAAAAAAAATGCAGAGTAGGCCTAAAATTGGAGACAATGTGAGAGTAGTTGAAAAGTGCTGGCCAGAGATCTTACTATGGACTGAAACTTCTATAAACTGTGAGCCAAATAAACCTCTCTTCCCTTAACTTTGGATGTGGGGTATTTTGCCTCAATAACAAGAAAAGTAACTAAGACACTATCCAAAGGATTGTATGAGGTTTTGGGAAGACATCTCAATACAAACCATAACCAGAATGATTACTGTGTGATGAGCAGAGTGGCTTCCTTGGTAGGAACAGCAGGAGCCCCTGTGGCCAATTCTGGACCTCAAAGCTGTGGGTAACCAGTGAAGTGGGTCCTGCATCTCACTAGGTTGGGCAGCTCAGGAGCCCACATGCTGCCAGAACAGCCTGAGTTCTCCATGGGCAGTTCCTGTGAGGGGACCCAGCCGGTTAGAGGCAGATTGTTAGAATTCTGGTAAAAATTCCAGGCAACTGGAATTGTTGCAGCTGTTTCACATCAATATGAAATGTCCCAAATTCTGATATTTTTGGGGCAACCACTCTCCTTTTTTCTATAAAGCCAAGCATTATCCCTCCTCCCCAGTGAGAAGTTCAAGGATGTGTTCAGTACTTAGTCTTGCTGTATCCTGCACAAAAAATAAATGTGGACAGAGGAAGATTTTGCACAAAGTAGACATGTCCCGGGGCATGAAGAGCCTGGAAGGAAGAGGGGCAAGGAGGAAAGGGTATGGCAAGAGGAAAGAGGGATATGGACAAAGGAAAGGAGAGAGAAGTAAAGAAAACAAAGGAAGGAGCCACAAGGAGTAGAAAAGTGGGGATAAATGGCTCTGGCTATTCAGGGCTGCACAGGAAGCTCTGAGCAGAGTAGAGAGGGAAGCTCTTTTCTGGTGGGAGAAAGTTATCTGGCGTCTGCTCCAAAGCATAGAGTGGATACAACTTCAACTTGCCACTGACTAACTGGCCCATAGTGGAAAATATTTGGAGTGTTTCCTGCTACACACAACATCCATGAGTTGGGAGGCAAAGGGGAGCGAGAGATGAGGGGATCCCCACTTGCTCGGGAAAAGGCTGGACTAAAATCAGGTGCAGCCAAGGTCAGAGTGATAGTTGGTGCCTCCCTGAGTCGGGATGGGGAGAGCTCTATACGGGCAAAGCAGATCTGCTGCTAACCTCTCTTCCTCTGGATTTGGTTCATGTGTCTCCTCCTAGGAATCTGACCCTCTCAGAGTTTGATTCATTTCAGATGAAATGATGGTTTTAACCTTGGTCTCTGTATTAATCTCTTTAGTACTGACAACTGATGCCCACACATCTCTCTGCCCTGCCCTGGCAGTCAACTGGTCAGCTTGGTTCATCAGGGCCTTGGTGTGAACACTGTTCATTCATTACCACACACACACACACACACACACACACACACCCCACATCTTTGTTGGGCCAGAGAGTGTAACATTGTGGAGGGAACAATGGCAGACACAACACTACTCGTTCAGAGCTTATGGTCTAGCACAAGTTCTCACCCCTGGCTTCACTTTGGTGTCGTCTTGAAACATGCCAACCTAGGCTTCTTCTCTGATTTACTGCATCAGAATCTCCACAGTGAAGGATGGTCAGGCTGATTCTAAGGGTTAGGATGGACTTTCCAAGTATTGCTATCACTTAGGTCCACCTTGGCCCTGCCATGGGCCATGAAAGTTCAGCATTTGACTTCTGTCTTTGCTCTGGGTAGTACTTCCCAGGTTCTACAGCTGCCGGACAGCTCCTTCTTCTAGTTCCACAGCCCTATAGCTACTGCTATCCCTGGCCTTAAGTTGTGCAGCTCTAGTAATACCATGTCCTCCTTTTGCCCTGCAGGAGGAGAGGTCTTGAGCTGTCACTAACCCTTAGAGGCATCTGAGCTGCTCTTCCACCTCGGACTTTTCTCCTGTATGAATTCCTTCTGTTTGAGATGTCTAGGATGGTTCTGTTTCCCCAAAGAAGCAAAGTGAAGACCTCACTCCCCATCCCTAAGTGCTCAGGGATGCAGCACGAGAGGGTTCTGGGAAAGGATGTCCACATTATTTGAAGCATCCAGAGCAGGAGTTCATAGATGGTGCATAGCCTACCTACGTCCAAATCACCAGGGAAGTGACTTCCCGCTGACTCCTTTAACATGTTGAATTGAATTTTCTGGTGGAGTCAGAAACTGTCAATTGAACATTTTCCTCATAAGGTCCATGTGTGTCCTGCTGCATATAACCATGTGGTGATAGACAGCTGCCAATGGCATGAACTCTCAGAGACCCAGGTACGCTTCTTACGCCCTAGGCTCAGCATTCCTTTAAGTCATGCTGTCTGAGGAAGGCATGGCTTCTTCCTTGTGGGACAGTTCAGTGAGCTACAGTGGGCCATGTGGTGGAGCAAATGCAACTTTCCAAAGATATCACAATAGGTTTGGAGCCAGGGGACAGGCTCAGTGCATCAATACCACATGACTTGTCAGAGAGCAAAGGGCACGACATGCAGACAGTTCTAGACCTGCATTAGAGTGCAAGCTCAGGAATATCTGGAGGAACACTTCACCCCAAGGGATGTTCAGTTCCTCTTTCATGGTAGCACTTGCTAGTGTAAGTCATGAGGAGTAATGGTATCACAGCCACCACATGCCCAGCATGTAGTAGGCACCCTATATAGAGTGCTGGAGTGGCCTTATTCTTATTCTCCCTTCCTGTTCCAACTTGAGACAAAAGTCCATCAGAGAGTGAAGGGCTTCATCATTCCTTCTGCTCTTCCTGTCATTGTGATAAGTCAGGGATCCTGCTTCTTGCTGTGAATACTTTCTGTAAACTCCAGTGACAGGTAATATTAACCATTTTTTCCCCTTATGTACTTACTACTTTTTTACCTAAACTCTTTTGTGGTTAGAGACTGCACATTTCAAAGCAACTTTCAGGGCATATCATAGGTGCTCCACATATATGGCTTTATTTTAATTACTCCTCCAGCATTGATCGTGATCTGTCCATTAGGGTTGAATGTGCCAGGTGTGAGCCCTAGAAGTGCATTTCTAGCAGGTACTTTGCCTCCAATAGGAGTAGCTGCCATTAGGTAGTGATGTGACACCGTGAAACACTGCTGAAATTATTTGAAGTCTCAGCATACTAAACTGGTATATTATCATCTTGATGTGGTTCAGAAGAAAAAGGCCCTTTACAAACAAAACAAAACAACAAAAAACCATTATAAAACATTTAGCTAATCATCAGTCAACTCCCTGTTCTGTGATTTCTCTACCTAGCATTTTTTCTTAGCACTTGATATTATATTTATTATAATATGTATTTTTTGAGACAAGAGTCTTGCTGTGTTCCCCAGGCTGGACTGAAATTCCTGGATAGCTGGAAGTCTTTTCACCTACCTTAAAGCAAACATTTTTTTGTCAACTACTCTCCTACTCTGTCTTTTTTTGTGGTAGTGGGATGAAACTAAAGGCCTCACACACACTAAGCAGATACTTCACCACTTAGCTGTACCTCCAGCTCACCTAATGTTTGGTATTTTACATGACATCTTTTAAAAATCTTTTTTTTTTTCACTTACATTCCATCCAGTCTACCATAACCCTTGCCAGTCTATGATCCTTGGCTTTTTTTTTGGATGCCAGCCTGATATCATTTACCTTTTAGGGCAAGGCATTTTTCCTCTCTAGTTTTAACTTGGTGCATTGTTCACTAGTAGTTTGCTTCCTATGGAACAAACAATTAATTAATATAACAACTGATATAGCTTGTACCTCGATGTCTCTCCCAGGCCTCATGAGCTCATAGGTGCAGCTTTTCAGAGGTGGCTGGAATGAGGGTGTGTGAATATGGATTAAAGGTATGTGATTAGTTCCTGAGTTGAATAGCATAGTTCTAGGTGTGGATGGATGGGTTTAGTGAAGAGTGAAGCCCTACTCTGAGTGTTGGGTGGCACCAGTCAATAAGCTTGGAGTTCGGATACAATAAAGAGATAGAACTAAAGCTGGGTCATGGGTTCCTCTCTGTCATGTTGTGAACTCTTTCTTAAATTCTTCCATGTGCCACCCTGCTTTGGAGACAGCTGACGATGAACTGAAGCCTCTGCAAATTGTGAGCTAAATAAACCTCACCTCCTTTAACTTTGGGAGTCAAGTATTTTGTCTCAGAAGCAAGAAAAGTAACTAAGAGAATAGCATGCTTCTTCTTCCAATGAAATTCTAGAGTTTGCCCAGCAGCACTTTGCAACTACCCTATTCTCAGAGGTTTTTTTCCTTCCATGGAACTCAGAAAAATGAAACACAGAGAATTTAAAAATACGTACAGCCATAATTCCTTCATGAGGTTCTCAGGAGAACTTTGAGAGAGTTGGAACACCATTGTTATTATTTCCCTAAGAACAGCATGAGATTTTGATTAGTAGGAAAACCTTTCCCCATCACCACCACCCTGTTCTGGTTATCTATCACTGTGTAACAAGCCGGCCCAATACTTAGTGGCTGAAAACAACCACTCTTCTGTCATCTTTCAGATTTTGTGGGTCCGTTCAGCCCAGGTTCAGCTGGGCTAGTCTTTTCCACCATGCTCTTCAATTCAGGTTGCTTGGATCTTTTTAGCAGATAGAAGGGCTCCTCTAGAGAGAGTTCAAAATAACTTCATCCCATGTCTAGTGCATTGGAAGAGGTGGCTGGGAAGTGGAACGCAGCTGGAGGTAAAACAGAGCTCTTCCATGTGGCATCTCCAACGTGGTGGCCTCAGGAAGGTTAGGCTTGTTACATGGGCCCCAGGTCTCCAAGGCAGAACATTCTAAGAAACCCAGAAGGATACAAGTTTTCTGACCTTGTCTTGGAATTCCCAGAACATTACTCTGTGATATTCTCTTGCTCAAGCTAAGAGAAGCCTGATACCAGGAGATAGGAAGTAGATCCTGCTACCCACGAGGAGTGGAAAAGAGTCTGTGGCCATTTTCCTTCTACCTCTTCTGCTTTACATTCATTATTTTTGTATCATTTATCACTTTCTAACATAGTAGATACTTTGCTTATTTCTTAGGTTTTCTACTTATTGTTAATCTAGCAATACCTGAGCAGAAACTCCATGAGGGCAAAGATCATTGTCTATTTCCTTCATGAGAAGACCCTAAGAACATAGAAATCATGTGTGGACCACAGTAGGTGCTGGAGTAATTGTTGATTGCTGAGTGAATTATTTTGCTCTTTTCATGACCTTCTGAGCAGCTAATATTTGTTTTAGAGATGAACACAGATAGGTTAAAGCACTTGCTCAGGCACACGGCTAGTGAATGGTATAGCTCAGCTTTGAACCTGGGTCTTTTGGATGTATTTTTAAAGAAATAAACTAGGTAATTCTATACTAGGAAAAAAAATCACAAAAGAGACTAAGAGAAGAATGGTAAATGTGACCTTAGCTTCTCTATCTGTATCAGTGGCTGACTGTGGGTTCATGGTCCTTAAATGACTTGGGTCCCACATTTGCAAAGACCTTCTTTTTATAGGCTGAAAGCAGATACTCGAGCATTATGGGAAGTTCAGTGCAAGATGGGATTGCTGCTCCTGCTCTGGGCTGCCAGGCATTGAGAGACAGCCCGGGACCTTGGATGCAGAAAGGTTCTTCAGCTGATTGTGAAATGGAGCCAGCCTGGCGTGTGAAGGGGTAGCAGCTCTCTGTGCTCCTGTTGAATAATTCCCTGTAATTTCCACCCGGCTATATTTAGAAATGATCCACAGTCTCTGTGTTTGCCAAGGAGATGACATAACCCAGGGGACAATGTTTCTGAAACTACACAGGCGGGGCTTGATGTCTACAATCACACCTTTCCCGTCCCTTCCCTCCTTCAAGCTTCCCACCCTCTCCAGAGAGAAGCCAGTCTCCCTGGATACCTCAGCGAAGTTACATCATAGGACTTTGTCAAATCCAATGAAATCTTTCCCCTATAAATGTAGGCATCTGGATGCCTGTGGTTTCCTTCAGGAGGGAGGCAAGGCTTTGGGCAGGTATAGCCATTCTCTGTAGCTCATCATCCTTTTCTCCTTGCCCCAGCTCTGGGGAGCCCCTCCCCTCTATGTCCTTTCCTGCTATGTGCCCCGCAAGGGCCTGGTCTGAAGTGGCATATTGTTGTCTGGCAACTCTGACTGTAGGAGGTACGGCAGAGCAGAGCTGGGTGGTACCAGGTGGCTGATGGGACCGTGGTCCGGTGGGCTTGTGAGAGGTGGCACACACTATTCTAAGGTGCAGGAGGAGAATCCAAAGAATCAGAAATTAGGAGCGAGATTAGATGAAGAACAAGGAGAAGCTAACCACAGGACAGGGTCAGGGGTGGGTGTAGGTGTGCAGTCCAGAGCCAGGACCACTCACTCACTCACTCACCTGGGGACTCCTTGTCTTAGGAAGAACTTAAGTGCCCACTGTGTGCCCAGAGAATACAAGAGTGGGCCAAACAATCATGTTCTTAGCATGTGGCAAAGTCTCATAGCAGGGGCTGTTGGGAGGCATACAGCTGGTAAATGAATATGCAGTCAGGTGTGTGATGCGAGGGCAGGAGGAGTGGGGGTGGTCCCCTCTGAGTCCAGGTGAGTCCCGAGGAGCGTGAGGGGACCGTGATGTACCCAGAGAGAAAGCCGTGGAGGGCACCCATCCGGCATGTTGGAGGAACTGGTTGAAGGCCTCCAGAGAAAGCAGATGCTGTGGGAGGAGCGGGCCACCTGGCACAGTGTGACTTTGCCAGATTTTACAGTCCTAGCCAGCGTGGTGCAGCTCCTACTTCAGCAACTTCTTAAATGGGTGGTGCAGTGTCCAACACTGGCTGAGCCCTCGCGGCTGCGCCTGTCTGCCACTCCCCTCAGGACAGGGAGCCTCTTGTAGGAAACCCCTCTGGAGTCCCCTGCTGGAATCAGCCCCCCAAGGATGCCCCTGGATGCCCTCCACAGGATGCCATACCACCCACAGGGTTCCATGGAGATGCTCCTCCTAATCAATCGGTCTTCTTTGTGCATGTGGTACTGAGGATGGAACCCATGAACTTTGCACTGAGCTACATCCCCAGCTTCCCTTAAAAAAAATTTTTTTTTGGGGGGAGACAAGTTCTCACTAAGTCACTGAATTACTCAGATTAGGCTTGAACTCACAGTCCTGTCACAACCTCCCAGAATGCTGGGAATAAACTAAGATCTGTCGATAAGGAGCGTGACTACCTCCCGGCCACCGTCGTGTGAAGAAGGCCAAGCCGCATGGAGAGGTTCAGCGGGCAGCAGGGGGACACCCCAGCCCCCAGCTGCTGACCCACCTACGCTTGGATTCTCTACTGACAGTTCTGTGCCTCATCTGGATTCCGAGCCCTACAATCTGAGCGTGACGAACCGACGGTCTTAGGCTGCTGAATCTAACATGTTCAGCCCCGGCTGCCGACTGCGCAGGGACTGTGTGCCTTGCCCAGCTCTGGGCACTAAAGGTGCAAAGATGAAGAACAGTCAGAGCCCGAGGCACATTCCCATGGCACCCTGTGGGAGGTACAGTGCTCAGTAGTGGGTATCTGGGTGGCATCCTTGAGGGGCTGGTTCCAGCAGGGGGCTCCAGAGGGGTTTCCTGCAAGAGGCTCCCTGTCCTGCGGGGCTGGGGAGACAGGCACGGCAGCGAGGGCTCCGCCAGTGTCGGACACCGCACCTCCCATCGGTGGTCGCAGTTCCGGTGCTATGTGGGTGGCATGTGGCACTCACGCTTGGCAATGCAGGTGTAGCGAGGGCTTGGATGGTGCAGACAGCTCTGCCCTGCAGCTCTGGGCTGTCTCTCGCTCCCCTCCCCCACCCCGCGCCATGTTCACGACCCCCTCCCGCCCGAGTCCTGCGCCCCACAGGTTTCCATCCCCCAACTCTTCCCTCTTCTCCGGGGGGGGCCACTGAGGCTGAGGCCCCCGCCGGCCCCGCGCTGCCTCCCCCAGCAGCTCTGTTCCAGGCGGTGGGCTGGCCATGCGTGACCCCCCACTTCTGTCTGGACTCTGATATGCTTTATCTGGGCTGGGCAAGTCTGCCGCCCAGGTGGCTCTGTCTGTGGCGGCAGCAGAAGTCAAGAAGATGAGAACAGGAAGCCACGTGCAGTTTCTGTCCCTACCCTACTGACCAAAGTCTTCTCTGCCTGTAGTGGGAGAGACTGTATAGTGACACGGCCGAGGTGTGGGCACAGGGAGGCCGAAGAGCCGGAACAGAGTTCAACACTGGTCAAGGAGTTTAGAACCCTGCTCTCAGCATCCCTTCTTGCCTGGTGGCCAGGCTGTGGGGTCGCTGGCCTCCTGGAGCCTGCCACTGTTAGATGGCATTCTGGGCTCCATGAGGGGTTCTTCTTGGCCTCCTTCTGCCCGTACTTCCCGCGACCACCGCCATCCCAGCCTTGCTTCAAAGAAGGCGCTGCCTACAATGCAGATCACCATGAACGAACTCCGTGTGTCCACCTGAGGAATTTGCCAACTGAGCCAGAACCTGTGTCCCAGGTCTGTCAGGCTTTGTTGATGGTACCTTTGGCAAGCAGGAGCTGGCTTGGAGCTGGGGCTAAGAGCACTTCCCTTGTGAGTCCTGACAAATGCCTGCTGGATGAGGCTCTGCTCCGCGACTCGGGAGGTGTGGACAGGTGCCTGCCCTGTCACACTCATAGTGTCGACCAGCTCCAGGCTTCACTTTTCTCTTGGGCAGAGCAGGTGGCCGGGCTAATGGCTCTGATGGCTGTAGGACATTGTAGTCTTAAACCATCACTCTGTCCCACAGGGCCTCGCTTTGTGATCACTCTTCATAAACTTTTCTAATCTCTGACCCTTCTTCTCTGTCAAGGGAGTGGACTTCCAGAGTCTCTGAAAGAGGTTTTGAGGTCTCCTTTTTCACAGAAGGTATTCTGTGGGGATCTACCTGTAGTCTGGGTCAGGGCTAGATGTCTCCTTCTTGGAATCCCATTGCTTTCTGCAACGGTGGGAGAAGGTGCGCTAGAACGTCAGTATCATGGTGCAAACTCAAGTCACACTCAACCAGATACTGATGGCATTCTCAGGGTAATCCAGCACCCAGAGGTGCTGGTTGGCAATACGGAAGCATGATATTGGCTCCTGGGGCTTCTGCCCACCTCTTCTACCCCCGCATAAGTACCAGAACAATGTGGGCTTTAATTTTCTGCAGAGGAACCCTGTGCTTTTCTTCCCCAGGAATCAAATTGACTAGCTTTTATCTGGAATGATTTGCTGTTAGTTTAGAAGTGTATGTTTGAAGACAAGGATGTTTCAGAAAAAGGCCCAGAAATAGCCAGAGAAAATAATTGGTTTGCTTGCTTGCCGGCAGCACCAATAGAAGCAGGTGGAGTGATTCATGGCCCCTGGTGAGACTGCTCCCTGTAGGATCCAGCCCAGGCAGCTCTTCTCAGATGTATTTGTCAGGGTCAGGGCATCTACAGAAGGGCAGCAGCAGATGGAGGAAGAGTTGGAGCGGGAGGTGGGAGAAGGGGCTGAGGGTACTGAAGGTTGCAGCTGTGCTGGCTGGGCAGGTGGACACTGGGAGCGAGGTGAATTTCAGATACAGAAGAGGTGGATGAAGGCTCGGCCTGAGGAGTACCTTCAGGAGCCTGGGTTCTCAGAAAATAGCCAAAGCCCAAATTCTGAGTCTGCTACTCAGGTCCCTTTTTAATGGGTTCTGTGCTGGTGTCCTACTATGTGCTGTGCATTCTCAGTGACCCGGAGGCACCAAGGTCACTGTGACCATTAATTCAACAGGATGCATTTCGTGACCGTGACTGTGTGGATGGAGATCTTTTTTTTTTTTTTTTTGAGATAGGGTCTTGCTTTGTAGTTCAGGCTGGCCCTGAGCTCACTATGTAGACCAGGCAAGCCTGGAACTCAGCAATCCTCCTGCCTCTGTCTGCCTCCCGAGTGCTGGGATTATAGGTGTGAGCCACCACGCCCGGCTCGGTATGTGGTACGTGGTATTGATTGCTGGTGGGCGTGAGTCTCCACGTACAGCATTGTATGTGGTTACCGGGGATCATACTCAGGACCTTGCACTTGTGAGGCAGGCACCGGAACCACTGAGCTAACCCTCCGGCCCCTGGATGGAGATTTTATCACACTGTTGTCTGCTTAGATATTTCACTATCATTTATTTATTTATTTATTTATTTATTTATTTATTTATTTATTTATTTATTTATTTATTTATTTATTGAGACAGTGAGACAGGGTCTCACTTTGCAGTTCAGGCTGGCCCTGAGCTCACTGTGTAACCCAGGTAAGCCTCGAACTCAGCAATCCTCCCACCTCTGCCTCCGAGTGCTGGGATTACATGCATGAGCCACCACGCCCAGCACTGTGGTATATGGTACCAGGGACTGAACTCAGGACCTTGCGCTAAATCCCTAGCCCTTTACTCTCATTTCTTATAAGTGGTTCCAAGTTTTCCAGTAGCTGCATTAAAAATGGAGAAACAATTGAAATTTGTTTCAATAAAATATCTGATTGAATCCCAAATATCTAAACTATTATTATGTCAGCATGTAATCATTTAGGAATTAGTAACAAACTATTTTGTGTCCTTTTTGTGCATGAAATCATTAGAATTTGGTGGATTTATGTTTCATAGTGCATCTCAGCTGGGGTCAGTTGCACTTCAGCTGCTCAAGGTCTCATGTAGACAGCAGTGTTGGCCAGTGCACAGCTAGAGACATACACAGGGTTTCTATGCAAGCAATGCAGGGGCATGTGATCAGGCTTCTCCATAAACGTCAGGGTCAGCTTCAAGAGCAAGGAATCAATGGGCTGGGTTTAGGATGAGAAATTGGGCTACCAGGTTCAAACACCAGGAGTACCCAGTTCTCCCAGTGGTTCTGGGTGCATGGGCAGAGGACTCCAGAGGTCAGCCTGGCAGAAGCTGGAACAGCAGGGAAAAGGCAGACTCCCCCAGTGCTGTTACCTGCTGTGGGAACCACCAGCATCTGCCAAAGAGGGGAGGGTTGGATGGTGAGAAGCAGGAGCCAGGTTCTGGCAGCTGAGTTATGTTCTGTTGGGGGCTTGTTGCTGGGTGGACAACTCAGCAAGCCTATTAGAGTGGGCCAAGGTGGGTAGATAGACTCAGAGAGATTATTAAAGGCAGGGGATGGTGTTGGGGAAGGGGAAGCCAATTGGTGGTGGAGAGAGAGAGAGAGAGAGAGAGAGAGAGACAGACAGACAGACAGACAGAGAGAGGGAGAGACAGAGAGACAGAGACAGAGAGAGATAGAGACAGAGAAACAGAGACAGGGCACAGATGGAGAGAAAATAAGCACCAAAGTCAGATATCTTGGATTTGGGAAGGAGGAAGAGGGGAGCATCCACCAAGTTTGCAAGGCTGTGTGATTTTTCTGCTCAAAACCTCGCGTATCCCAAGGTGAAGGGAGATGGTCAGGGATCTGGAGCACACTGTCTCTGTTTTACAAGCAGGGGTGCTGATTCAAACAGAAGGGACAGCTAGAGTGGCCCACAAGTCTCCTCCCAGATCTCCCTGTCTTTACCTCCCCACGCCCAGCCGGAGCCATCTACCTCCCTCTGACCCCGATCTTATGGTGGGCCTTTCTTCTCATTCATGCTTCTCCTGGTGCCTTTCTGTTGCACTGAACACTGTCCATGTGGGAGGCTACCTGGAGGTCTCTGTCAAGCACATCTCTGGTAATAGGAAGATGGCTCCAGTGCACATGCTTCAGCGTGGTCCTGGTCCTCCCAGCAGGAGCTGCAGGTGTTGCATGAGAGCTGTGTTCCATCCACTACAGAGCACCGCACCATGCTGCTGAGGAGCCTGGCTTTCTGTGCGAACCTTGCTGCCAGTACTGAGGGCACCAGAGACTGGTGGGACTGTAAAGTTCCTGAGCCTTCAGCTCTCTCAAGACCCACTATACTCCTTTCTGGCCTGGGAGCTAGGTGTCCACTGTCAATGGCACTCTCCTCTGACATGCTTGGAACTCAGCCACCAAAATCCAGTTGGAGGGAAGACTCTGGAGGAGGCTTTATGTGGAAGATGTATGTGTGAAAGGCACCCCTGCTCAGGGCTTGGACATGT
The DNA here is from genome assembly GCA_004025085.1 of Thryonomys swinderianus. Lineage (NCBI taxonomy): Eukaryota > Metazoa > Chordata > Mammalia > Rodentia > Thryonomyidae > Thryonomys > Thryonomys swinderianus. Next base: position 81,837 of record PVIC010000538.1, on the reverse strand, counting down.
GAATGAGGCCACTTTGATTCTTCGGCCCCTGCCCAGCTGCACCAGCCAACACTCCTTGCAGCAGACATGAGCTGTCCTCACTCAGCACTGTTTGAGGCCCTGACTTACTGCATCATACATGTTTCATGGAGGCCAGTTGGTTGTTGTTTGTGAGCTGTAAAACTTGGGTGACTTCCTACACAGCAATAGCTAACTGATACAACCCACAGGAACTATGTGCCTCAGAGGAAGACCTGGCTGGGTTCATTTCGCTATCTCTCCACTCACTGGAACTTTTGAGGCTGCTGGAGAAGAGCCGGATGCCAGGGAAAAGCCAAAGTAAAGAATATAGTGTTGTCCAGGCTGAATAAAGGGAGAAAGTCAAGATTCCTTGTTTGGAAATGTGTTCAGTAAAAATCAAAGCAAAACAGACAAGGTTTCACCCTTCACAGATAAGTGACTGCTCTTTTGCTGGTCTCAGCTGACTCACCTACTATTTTTCCCTCTTCCAGCTATCTCATGCTTCCAGCTTCCAACATAGCCCAGCTGCTGTGAGCAGGGGTCAACAGGAGATAAATGGCTTCAGGAGTCTCCACGAGGGGCTCAGGATCAAGCCCTGGTGACCATCACCATGGCAACCTGGTTTCCATGGTTCCATCACCCACAGTTCATTGCCAAAGACACTTGGATGGACCTCAGTTTCTGGGAAGCTAGGAAGAGAGCTGGGGGGAAGTCAGGGAAGGGGAGACTCTGGGGTCCAAGCTAAGTTGTACAAAGTGACAGGTAGCTCCTGACTAGTCATATCTGATCCTTGGGACATGGGCACAGTTTAGAGACATAGGTTTAGAGCTGGAGAGAAGCATGGCTTTGGCTCCTCTCAGGGGAACCTCTTTCCAGGCCCAGGGGCTGCTCCAGCTTCCAGAACCATCCTTAGCCATGAAGAAACAATGTCTAGGATTGGGGTGAGGGGATAAATGTGGCATCTGCTTTGCCCTCCATTTCCTGTCTTTATGTCAGTGGACACTTGGCTTTTGTCCTGTTCCAGTTGGCCAGCATCCTTCCAGACAGCAGAGAGACATCAGCACCCCCTGGTACTTGGCCACTTTTAGGGTCATGTGAAGACCTCTTGGGGTCCTGGAGGGGATCAGGTGATGCCCCTCAAAGTGGCCCATGGTGCCCATCCACACTTTCATGACACTTTAACAAGGCAGTACCATTCACAGTCGTGGTTTGGTAGTTTACAGAAATGTTGGTCTCATCGAAAATAGGAAGAAATGTGTCCATCCCCACAGAGAGGAGCTAAGGATGGTGGCAGGGATCGCCCAGCAGCTGCATGTGCTGACTCTGCACTTCTAGAGCAGAGAGGAAGGGGCTCTTCCATCTGAGCTTCTGTTATCCTGGTGGTTCTCAAAGTGTGGTCTTTGGAGAAGCGGCAGCCAGTTAGAAGTGCACATTCCTTTCCCCTCTCCAGTGCCACTGACTTGGAACTGAGGATGAGGCCAGCAGGCTCTACCCTAAGAAGCCTCAGGGATTGTGTGCCTGCACCAGTTTAGGAATAACTGTGCTCTTGTCTCTAAAACATAAGCAGAGAAGCCTCTGGTCTGTGCTTCTTTATCTTAGTTCTAGTTGATGTATAACTGTGTGTTTTAGGGGCCTCTTGTACTCTTTGGATACCTGCCTACCTCTTGTAGTGATCCAGTAGGGGTAATTAGCATATTCATAATTTCAAATAGTTACTACTCTTCATGTGGCAATAGCCCAGGCCTTTCTTCTAGTTATTTTGAAAGCACCCTACTGTGCTGCAGAACATCAGAATAGAATCCTACCCTCTAACTGTGTCTCTACCTGATAACCAATCTGTGTGTCTCCGTACCCTTCCCAGGGTCTGGTAACCACTATGCCTATGTTAGTACATGTTTGTGATACATAATGAATGTATATAGTCATCACGAGAAGGTGGCACAGATGCATACTATATCTTAATCCCCTTTATTCTCCATCACCTTCCTGTCTCCATCACCTTCCCTCCCTGTTTCCTTTCATCTATATTTTATTTTGTTCTTTGCATTATTTATATTTTGTGTTTCACATGTAGGAGAAACAATGTAATATTTAAGGTTCTGTTTTGTTTATTTCACTAAGCATTATGGTCTCAGGTGGATCCATTTTTCTATAAATGGCTCAAGTTTATCCTTACTCATTTCTTGGCTGAGAAATGCTCCAGTTCTCTCTCTCTCTCACACACACACACACACACACACACACACACACACACACACACACACGCACATGCACACATGCATGCGCGCGCACACACACACTCCACATTTTCTGTCTCTGCTCCTCTGTTGATGAGCATTTAGGCCAGATCACTTCTATCCCATCCTCTACTTCCATGACATCAAATTTTGTAGCCTCCACATAGGTGTGAGAACATGTATCACTGTGCGTCCATGCCTGACTTACTCCAGACTGCTCTCCATGCTCGTCAGCCAGTGGATGAATAGACGAAAAGAAATGCAGTATATACATCACAGCCACAAGGAAGCAGTCAGTTCCATTGCTTTCAAGCAGGGTCTTCTTTCTTCCACGGCATCCTGAGCTCAGGGAGCACAGGGACCCAGAATTCTGCATCTTCTGTGTCCCCTGGAGCTCCCAGGCGAGGGCTGAATGGACCAGTTACCGACCCATGCTATGCCTGGAGCTTCATCACCATCACCATACCTTCGTGCAGGGGAGGACAGAGTGCAGAATGTGTGCTTCCCTGTCAAGAGCAGATGATGGGAGAATCAGGATGAACATTCTCTCCTTGGTTCCTTCGGGTCTGGGAGCTGGACTCATTCCCCTTCCTGAGCTCTCAGCTTACTGGGTGTGAGCCTTGTAGGACCTGGCAGGTCTTGTATATTTAAAAACCAAATTTAGGAGTTTACCCAAAGGAAGTGATCAGGTCCATATGGTTCCTTGAGTTGTCATCTGTGGAGTCACTGTCCACTACAGACACAGCAAAGCATCCTGGGACACTTCTCCCATGGAAAGGTGTAGCCATCTATTGTAGCAGGACCCTCGAGGTCAGTCGTGGTACAGGGCACTGTGTTCTTTGGTGTTTAGAGAGAGACCAGCCCACCGTGGCAGTGGTTGCTGCAGAGGCTCATGGCAGGGCCAGCAAGACCTCTCATCCCTGTCACCACTTTCTAAGGCAGTTCTGGAATCCTCTTTTGTGTGTCTTTAGTAGTGAGTGCTGCCATGGTTCCCTTAATGTCCCCAATCAATTCAAAACATTTACCTTTTGCTGTCATTTCTACTTTGGGGAAGAGCCAGGGATCACACGAGCTAGATCCAGGGAATAAAGTGGAGGAAACATCCTGCCCTTATGAGATTGGAGGGCCCTTGGCAGCAGCATTCACTGAATTTTTTTTAATCACACCTTATAGAGCTACTTAGGAAAGAGGATTTCCAGAACTTATGTAGAAAGTGTCAAAAAATTAGACTAAATGTTCAAAACAAGGCAGCGTATTTTGAGGGACAGTTATACGGATGCATCTCTTACTATAATATTTTTTAAAATGTAAATATTCCTCATAATTATTATTCCTCATTTATATTTTGATTGCATCTGCAGAAGGTGACTTCTGTCCTTGTCTTTGGGTCCCTCCTGCCCTGGCCTCCTCACTGTCCTGGTCCCCTCGCCCTGCAACGTCCCAAGCTCCTCCCTGCCTCAGGGCTCCATGCTGTTGCCCCTGGGCCTCAGGTGTTTGTGCCCATCCTCCACACCTGGGTCCGGGATGCCTAGAGGCCGGACTTAGCTGTCCTCTCCCTGAGTGGCTTCTGACTGTCTCTAGTGTCATCGGCCCCTGGCCCTCTTACTCTGCTTAGTTCTCTTCCCGGCTCTTGCCACCCCCTGCATCCCTTTCTACATTCCCGAGCAAGCTTATTGCCTCTCCTCCTTTCGGGGACCAAGTCTACATGGGCGAACAACTGAGCCAGGATGATTCCCTCCAGGTTCCTGAAATGTCCCCCGTGGATGGTACCCACCAATGTGAGCAGAACGAATGACACATTTGCAGGAAGGAAGCATTGGAACCGAGGCCTGCCTGATGTGGACACTATGCCCCCATCGTGGCTGTGCTGGACAGGGAGGTAAGATTTAGCTGCTGAGTGTCCCAAGGAACCCTGGGATCCGGAGTTGACTTTTTTTTCTGCCAAGCAGTGGCACGAGACCCTAGGTCTCTCTCAGCCCAAGACAACAAAGAGAAACAAGCGATGCTCTCAGTAAGGTGCGTGAATACATTAAACGTGTAGATGTACAACATTTTCAATGGATCATAGGTTGATTGGGCAGGTTGAGTAGTGCATGTGTTTCGTTTTGTCACACTTGTCAGATTGATCGTGTGTCGCCAGTGGCTTGATGGTTTTAAGCGCGGGTACCCTCTCACAGTTCCAGAGTCCGGAATCGCAGTCAGTCTCCCAGGGCTTAGGCCTGGCAGAACCCCAGCCTCTGAGAGCTCTCGAGGGGATTCTGGGCTTCGCAGCTCCTATCTGCTGGTGGTGGCTGATGTTCCTGGGGTTGAGCCTGTGTCACTGCCACTTTCTACCCCTCACATTGCCTCTTGGTATTTGTCTCACAACAGTCCCTGTTTCTTCTTCCAAGGGAGAGTGAGATCGCATTTTGGATCCGCCAGAACAGAAGTGTTCTTAAGTCCCCTTACTGTTTACCAAATAAGGTGGTGCCTCCAGTTTCTGGATTTAGGAGTTGAGTGTATCTTTGAAGCCACTGCAAATGGAAATCTCAGTATCTGCCTAGCTCACTGGAAGCTGTTGCAGGACCCGAGGAGACTTGGCGGGCAACATTGAAACTGAACAATTCCCTTTAAATCCTTGCTCTTTATGGATTTGAGGAGGACAAAGAGGCAGCACAAAAGTAGGTCCTGCGCTGATGCTCAGTCTGCTTGCCTGTGTGCCACCCCGAGATAAGCAGTGACACAGGGGGAGTTGCCCTGGCTCCTGTCCCCTGGGCACTGCTGGCCTGACAGACTCTGTTGGTGTCACAGCCACACTCTGACAGCAGCTGCTTGGACTTGTGGGTGTTTGGGTGTGAAATTGGATAGACAAGACTAAACCCTCCGGGGGCTGCGGCTCTCTCCTCAGTTTTGCAAGCTCAGCAGAGATAAACGATTTGCTCTGTGTGCAGAATGCTGCTCTCGCTCTGGAAGGGAGCTCACACAGTATCTGTCCATCAGGAGAAGCCGGCTCCATGTTTACAGCGTACAGCAACCTGAGAGAACGCAAGGAGGGTGAGCAGAGGGGGTACTGCAGAGGCCTGTGGACCTGTCTTGGTTCTACCTGGAGTACTCAGCGAATTTAAAAGCCCGACCCCCAGAGCCCAGAACCTCCAGTGAAACTAACCTGCGTGTGGCCTGAGTATCCCAGATTTTAAAATTACCCGTGACTGTAAGGTAGGTTGTTGGGCACCCTGTTTGGGTTACAACTCCAGTCAGGCACGGTGGACAGGATGGTCTTGGGCAGAAGTTCTGCATCGTCAGACTGGGAGAAGGTGTGATAGAACTCAGTCCAGTGCGTTGTGGGCTTCCTTGGGCGCTCTGCACACCTGCACATACTTCTGTTCAAAGCAGGAACGCCACGGCTTGCAGAGTTCTCCGGATTTGGGGTGCTGACGACACGGCCCCTGGGACAGTCTGGGCTTTGAATGAGCTTTGTCTCCACCTCCTTCTCCTCCTCGGGCGCTGGCTGCTCTTGCCTCCTACATAGTGCAGAGTTTCTCAGACGGTCAGGTGCACGCGAGTCGCCCGGGACAAGGGCGGAGTCGGGCAGGCCAGCTGGGGCCGAGCCTGAGCACCTGCATTTCTCCTGAGTGCTCAGTGCCGTCGCTGCCCGGCCCGTTTCCAGAAGCAAGAGCTCAGACATGGCCCGGTGAGCAGCCACGAGCACCCTTCCTCGCTGGGACTGCAGATTTCTCTTCAGGCGTCAGTGCCCTCCTTACTGTACCCCTAGCCAGCACTTTATTTTACCCTGGCCATTACTCTCGCCTGGTTTCTCCAAGTGGTGAGTGGCCCTTCAACTCCCTGGAGCAAGGGGCTGCAGCTGTGGCTCACAGTACAATCAACTGCAGAGCCGCAGAAGCCCCGGATGCCTGGGGGGCACCAGCAGCCTCAGGTGCTAAGGACTAGCTGATCTGGGAGAGAGAGGAAGCGGGGAGGTGGAGGGAAGAAAGAGAAAGAATCAGAGTCCGCAGGCAGCATGACTGTATTTGTTTTGTGTTGCAAACATACATTAATACAAAACCCCTGTGCATTCTCAGACCTTTCCGAGGCTTGTGGGTCCGGAGAGATTCTGATTCATGTGTACTTTGAGAGCCTCCTTTGAAAGTTCCGTGTCACCTTTGTACTACTGCTGAGCATGAGGAGGGGCAGGTCCCTGCTGGGGTCCTTCAGGAAGCCCCGAGTAAAAGCTGGGGTATGAAGAGGCCCCAGCACCCTGCAAGGCTGAGGACCTTGGTGACTCAGAGTCCAAGCACTCTGCACTGGTGGGTTCTCATGTTCCCCTCCCCCCCAGTGCACTAGCTATTTAAAGCCTCGCTGAATAATATTTTCCACTACGTGGCACGGACTTTTCCTAGGCTTATCTACAGCTGTCTGGGACCCAAGTCCCTGGGGAAGATCTCTTATCTCTGTTTTTTCCCCTCCTAATTGAGGCCTAATTGGGTGGAAGTTGGGAGGGAGGGAGGAATGGAGAAAGGGAAAGAGGGGAATGGCCTTGAATGTTCCCTGCCCTTGCACGGAGGCCTGGTGCATGCACAGGCTCCCAGGCCCTTGCTCCATGCAGAAGGGGTCACCAGGAAGGCAGGCCCATGGGCCAGATGCACACTGCTGAGCATGAGGAGGGGCAGGTCCCTGCTGGGGTCCTTCAGGAAGCCCCAAGTAAAAGCAGGGGTATGAGGAGGCTCATGCAGGGCATCAGAGGGCAGCTCGAAAGGAGCCTTGACATGCCCGTAGGTCAGGGCACCAGCAGAGGCCAGCAGATGGTCAGGACAGAGCAGCCCGGAGCAGAGGCTGTCAGAAAAGATGGTCCACCCACAGGCGCCTGGACTGAGCCATACCAGAGGCTGGGCTTGGAGGAGGAGCTGTGCTCTCCAAGCTCCTGGGGCACCCATGGGGCAGGTTGGTTGTGGGGAGTTGACTTCACAGTGTCATCTTAGCGAAGGTTTGAGCCTATTCCTGGGACATTGCTGTCCTAATGTCCCTAAGGGCTGGGCTTTCTTTCTTGTTATGCCTTGGCCTGGTGGTGGACCTGGAGGGAGAGCAGGCTGAGGAAAGGGCCAGTGGCTGTGTCCGTGGCAGATGTGTGCCGTGGTCTGGATGGACACCTGCACCTGCCACCCACCATGGGCACACAGTGACCGGCCAGCTGCCTGGCCAGCTCTGAGTGGGATGTGGGAACCATGTTGTATGAGGCAGAAAAGCAGGGGTTAAGAACCAGGTGGGAAAACACCCAGTGAAAGACGCTTACTCCTCGGGAATTTGGAAACATGTCTGCTCTGTGACTCAGTTTTCTCCACTGTAAACTGGAAATACTGAGAGTGTATGCTTTGTTATGAGGACTAAATGAGCTACTGCATATAGAGGATTTAACTCTCTGGAGAGGGCTTGGTGAGCTGCGGACCTTTCCTGGCTGAAGAGAACATTGAGGCTGAAGATAGGGGTCAGGCGAGGGGTGACTGCTCACATCCCCCAGTGTGATCCTTCCTGGCATGCAGTCATCCCAGGGAAGGATGAAGCATAGAAATATGGAGAGAATAACACAAGTGAGGATTGAGTTTCTAAATAAACCCATGAAGCCTGTGAGAGTTTCAGAGCCCAAGGGCTGGGGAGCACCAGCAGGCTGCCTAGGTAGGAGGAGCACTCCTCACACACCTAGGAGATTCTGAATGCAGAGCAGGACCAAAGAGGGGTGCTGGGGTGACCCCTCCATTCTCCAGGCAGTCACATTCAGTGGCAAATCCGCCAGGGAAGACATGGAGTTTGTAGGTCACCGATCCCAGCCTCAGGGCCAGCGAGAGCCTGGCTGGGAGAACACACAGCCCGGAGGACATCAGAGGCCCCAGGTGCTGGTGTGGGTGTCCTGCGGGTACCTGGATGCTCTGCCTGCCCAATTCCTTTTCCTGCAGCCGCCTTTTGAAAAGTTTCTGGTGGGGCTTGGTGGCAAACACCTGTAATCCCAACACTCTGGAGGCTGAGGTGGGAGGATTGCCATGAGTTTATGCCAGCCTGGACTATGCTGGGAGAGACCCTGTCTTAAGACAAAACAGTACAAAACAAAACAAAACAAAGAATAGAAATAATAAAAAAAAAAGCTTCTTCAGAGTAAAGGCAATAACCAACAGAGCAAAGAGAACATCTAAGTGAAATAAATCAGACATATTAACTTAAATATACAGTTTCTCTTGCATGAGACACCCAAAATGTAAATGAAGAGCAAAATAGATAAATAACAGGAAATAGGTCCATAGATCTTTTACAAATGGAGGAGGAGGGGAGGGGAAAGGGTTGAAAAAAGAATTCTAATGTGTTATGTTCATATACCAACTCCATGTAAGGAATATGATCATCATGCACTGTAGACATGTACTAGTAAGAACTGAAAAAGAAAAAATGTAGTAATTCAGTCATGTTATTGTACAAATGAAAGGGGTTTCACAGTAACGTTTCCATCCATGCACATGCAATGCTTCACTTGTATCTGCTCCTCCCTTCCAGTGCTCTCTTCCCTTTAATCTCTTCCCCCCCTTCCTCTCCTCCTGGCACACTTCCTCTTCCCTAATAGTCTACCTTCTATTTTCAAGTTAGCTTTTTACAAAAAAGTTTCTACATATGAGAGAGAATGTGATACTTATCTCCCTGTATCTGGCTAATTTTGCTTAACTCGATAACCTCTAGTTGCCTTTATTTATTTATTTAACAAATGATATGATTTCATTCTTCTTTATCAGTCACCACTTATACGTTGCCAAGGGAGACGGAAGGTGAGGGGAAACCCAGGTCAGATCTCAAACGAGTGAGTTCACCCCCCCACTGGGAAGAATGGGAGGATAGCATGCTTCGATGACATCACTGGGAAGAAAAGTGTAACTTTAATCCTCCTCTTGGGATCTGAGCGTGCCTGCCACCTGTTGGTCCCCTTCAGTCTCTCAAACCTCCTTGTCCACCTGGCATTTCCCCTTCCAGAAGTTGCTACAGACTCCAGCTAGAGGATAGAGAGTGTTTCAAAGGTGAGAAATCATGCATGAAAGAGTGTTTGCGATGTTAACACCTGCACAGATCTAAGAGATGGCTTAGTAATGCTTCACACTCTGTTTAGAGGAGGGAAACACCAAACGCACCGGGTGTGGGGAGTTATCCTGGGAGGGACCTGCCAGGGCTGCTCTAATTGTGCTCAGTTTCTCTGTGTCACAAAGGCCTGCATACATGTCCTTTCACGGTGATGAACTGCCCAAAGCAGGTGATTAGGCAGCTCCTGAGCAAGTCATTCTGGCAAGTGCTCCTCACTGAGGAGCTTTTACAAAGCCTGTGCACACTGCCCTGGGAAGCTTCCCACAAGTGATGGGGTTGACGACAAACACCAGTCTCTCAGAAGTGGAGTTCGCGTGTTTGGGATTTGTGTTTTCAGATATAGCTTCGTGTTCATGGGTGAGCAGGCTGGCTGCTATTCTGTGCTGGGTTTGGCCATTTTAGCATCACACACTCCACTCCCTGGTTGCCCTTGCCCATTTGACACAGCTGGCTTCAGGATTCCTTCCTGGAGTGCTGCCTCACCTGTTCTCTGCTCTGAGGACCTTCTGGGACCTCATCTGATGGGTGAGAGGCACAGACAGTGTAGGATAGATGAAGAGCTCCAGTTTTCAAGTCAGATGAAAGCATCTGGCTCAGTCCTTGCACCGTGACGTATGTGGCCTGGCACACATTAGCTGGGGTTCCTAATCAACTGGTTAGATGTTTCTTAACACAAAACCATGTTCTGAGTAGGGCTGCTTGCTGTGTACTGCCAGGGCTGACTTTACCTTGTCTTTATGTCATCAGTTCCTCCTGGAGTACACTGAGGATGGAGGCCTGGGAGCCGGGCAGTGTGGCCATGCTGGTCACATGGGTAGGTGGGAGCAAGCATAGAAAGCTCATAACTCAGTGTCTACCAACTCCAAGCTCTAGAGTCCATGGGGAGCCTCTGATGCTGGCTTTGCAGCCCTTTGTCACCGTGCTCCTAGCTGGGGGAAGCACAGGAATGAATCATCCCAAAGGCTCAGTCTTCATGACATTTTCCAGGAGGGCTGTGATCTCCTGTGCTGTTGGGAAGAAGTTCTTGGACTATAGAATTGGATCTCAGAGTTGGGGCCTAGGTGTGGAAGCCATTTAGGGATTCAGATGGGAGAGTTGCTATTCTTGCTGCCAGAAGATTATGGAATGGAAATGTCTGGCCAGCCCTACTACATCTGTGGCAAGAGATACCACACAAGGGGAGCTAACATTGTTCTTCTTTTTCTACCTCATGGATGCTGCTCACACTGCTGAACATTCTCTATGCTCTGTATCCATGATCTGCTCGACCTTCAGGTTCTGACAAAGTATCCCTGACTATGCGAGTCCTTCTCTGAACTCAGATCTCTTAATGGCTCTACCTTTTGTTCAGTACTAAAATATTTACACTGCCATACATTTTTAATTCTTCCTTGTGAATATTTCCTCTGTTCCCAGAACCCTCTACCAGTGCTTCCACTTAGTCACAATCTCATTTTGTCTTTATTAAAAGTATTTGTCTATGTCTTGCCCTGTGGATTATATGTTACTTGAGAATGGTCCTTAGAACCCTTACAGTGCCAAGGGTACCCCACAAATATTGGCTGACAAGATATGACGTCTGTCTGTAGACCCTTGGCTATAAAATATAGTAAGGGCCCAGCATGGTTCCTACACTCTCATTTGTGTCTGTGGCAGATTCAGAGATGTCTGGATAGGCCCCCTTGGGGAAAGATGTATCCCCAGCTGTGGAGGGGGTAGGATCAGCAGGTGGTCGTCAGCCACCAGATCCCTCAGAGGCAGCTCCAGAACAGAAGGCCACCTCATCTGCCTTTCATGTTGACCTTTTCAAGATGGTGTATGTGAAGTGACAGAGTGTGGTGAAGACATAATGGACCAGCTGTTTTCATGAAACATGGGGCAACTTTGAAGGCCATGCTCATTCCATAGCTCCCTACCAGGATTTCCAAGGGGTTGTTGGATTTCTCTCATGTTTTCTTCTCCAGGGTCTAATATTGGTTCTTTATCCTTCCTTTTATAGTTTTGATTTTTAAGAAGGACATGACTCCTTATATTCTATGTCAGTGACTATTTCCTCTGTAAAACTGAGCCTATGAAAATGTTTGCTAGGGGAAAGAGGTTGATCAAAATTGGTCCCAATATCTATCCTTTTGTGAGTAAATATTGTCAGGAAAACCCATGGGGGTGACAAGATGAGTGACAGACAAGTTAGGAGCTGGAACCTCTTTAGTGAATCCCCATTTCCCAAAGAAGAAAGAATGCTTGAGAAGGCTGGAGTTCTATAGTTCTTCTCTCTTATTACAGGAATTCTCTCTTCCTGATACTTTCCACATATATTAGTTAGCTATTGCTTAGTAACAAACCAACTCAAAACCCAGTCTTTAGGTAATGATCTTGAGGTCATCTGGATATTTTTTCTTTACTTAGCTAAGCTCTCTCAGGTATATGGATATCTTCTGTAGACTGAATAATAATATGGCCGATCTTGGTTGAGTACTCCCATTTGCTTGGGATCTGCTGGCTATTGAAAGGTCTAGCTCAGTTATGGTATTTTCTGCAGGTCTGTAATGCTATGGAAGTCTGCTCCAGGCTTATTATCATAGTAGATGCAGGTACAAAAAAGAGTGGAAATTTCAGGGTCTCATGAGTGATAAGTAATCCTTTCTTCCACATTCTCTTGATCAAACGAAGCCATAAGCCCAGCTTATATTGGAGAGGTAAGGAAGACACTCCATCCCTTGATGGGAGAAGCAGCAAAGTCACATTGAAAGTAGAGGACAGAGAATTTCTAAGCATTCTAAAGTACTGTGTATGAGACTGCAATGGTGGATGATACACATCATTATACATTTGTCAAAATTTAGAGAACCAAGGATGAACCCCAGTGGAAACTAGACTTTGAATGCTAATGATTTTTCCACTGTAGTTTCACGAAACTGTATCAGTAGTTTTCCCATCACTGCAAAACAATATCAGACACCCACAGCTTAATGGGAAAGGGATATGATTTGGCTTATGGGTTTCAAGGATTCACTCCATGGTCAACTGACTCTAAGGAAGAAAGATCATGAGAGAAAGGCATGGCAGAGCAAAGCTGCTCAGTCTAGGTAAACCCCAAGGTCACATCTCTGGAACCCACCCAGACACATGAAGAAGTATGCTCCAACAATGCCCAGGCAGATCCCAAAGTCAATCAAGTTAACACTCTGCCCTAACCACCATACCTTACCCCTTATCAACTTCATGCCCAAGTCCATCTTAAAGCATACTTAATCTTTAAAGACAATAATAAATTCATAATTCGACCTAACATAATACAATTGTCCTGTGTATGCTAGGAATTCTGGATACAAACACCTTATCAGATATCTGATTTGCAAATATTCTTCCCATTCTATGGGTTGTCTTTTTTCTCTGTGGAAATGTCCTTTGATGTATGCAAATTTATCTTTGGTGAAATCTAACATATCTATTTTTAAAAATTTAGTTGCCTATGTTTCTAAGAAGAGTTAGAAAAAGATTGGTGTTAATTTCCTTAATTTGGTAGAATTTACCAGGGAATCCATGTGGTCCTGGACATTTATTTTTATTGGAAGATTTTCTAATAATTAGTATGTCCATGTTGTTATGTCTCTCTTTGGATTTTTTTTTAAAAATTAATTCTTTATTGGTACAACTTATATACATCTCACAATCACATATAACATTGGGGTATTTGTACCAGTATATGACACAAGTTAATTCTCATTTTTACCCATATCCCTACCCATCCACACCTCCCCCCCCATATATATGCTCTTTTATTTTTTTTCCAGATCATTTTTATTCCTTCCCTTCATTACATTCCCACACCAAATTTCCTATGGGAATTTCCTATTCTACAAAAACAGTCATACTTTCTAGAGCTCATTTGCATCTACAGGTGCTCATATCAAAGAGAAGATCCGGTATTTGCCTATCTGTGATCTATTTATTTTCTTTGGATTTTTCTATTTCTTCTCGAGTCAATTTGCCTATCTGTGATCTATTTATTTTCTTTGGATTTTTCTATTTCTTCTCGAGTCAATTTCAGTAGATCTTGTTTTTCTTTGAATTTTTTCATTTCATCTAGCCATTTAATTTGTTGTACAGTTGTTCATAATTATTTTGATTGTTGTATATCTTCACTTTCTTACATGATTTAAGTTTTTGAATTTGTTTTTTTCTTCTCAGTCCATGTAATACTTTGCTAATTTCTCTTGGTCTTTTCAAAGAAACAAGTTTTGTTTTCACTGATTTTCTCTGTTGTGCTTCTATTCTTTATTTCACTTATTTCCACCTTGTCACTTTCCTTTCTTTCTTTTGATAGCAGGATTAACTTATCCTTCTTTTTCCGATTGGTTATTGTGTAAACTTAGGATGAGTTGAGATCTTTCTTTTTAAAGGTGGCATCATAGCTATGAATTTCCCTCTAACCACTACTCACTCTACTCCATACATTATGCACGTTGTGCTTACATTTGCATTTGTTTCAGTTTTTTCGGTTTACCTTGATGTTTCTTCTTTGACTCACTGGTTATAAGTGTAGTGTTTAATTTGCATTATTTGTTAGTGTAATAGTTCTTCCTTCATCATTAATTTTTAGTTTCAATCTCTTGTAGTAAGAAGTGATACATTGAATAACTCTAAGCTTTTAATGCTTATTCAGAGTTTACTGAGACTTGTTTTGAGATCTAACATATGGTTTGCCCTTTCTAAGTTTTCTTGAGTAGACCACATATTCCGTTTGGGGTGGAGTGTTCTGGGTGTGTGCTATCTAAGTCCTATGTCCATACTGATCTTCCTATTGTTTTATCCATCATCCAAAGTGAGCTACTGAAGTCTCCAACTTTTACTGTAAAAAGAACTATTTCTTTTTTCAATTCTGTTAACTTCTGCTTTATGTCTTTTGGAACTCTGATGTTAGTGTGTATATGTTTATGATTGTGATAATCTTCTTGATTAAACTGATCCTTTTATTAACATATAATTCCCTTCTTTTTAAAATTTGAATCTTTATTGGTATGTTATATATACACATCATGGTCACTCTCAGCATTGAGAATTTGTACCAGTATATGACATGACTTAATTCTTATTTTTCCCCTTCTACTGCCTACCCTACAACCCCACCCCATATACATAAGCTTTATTTCCTTTTTTTCAACCATCACATTTTTCTTTCCCCTCATTACTTACCCCTAATAGCCCATTTGCCTTTGAATATTTACTATTTCATAATATCTAGAACTCACTTACATCTTCAGTTTCTTATACCACAGAAAATATACAATATTTACATATCTGTTACCTATTTCTTTCACTTATGAGTATGTCCTTAAGGAACCTCCATTTGAGTATAAATGACTCAAAATTATCATTTTTATGGCAGAGTAATACTCCACTTTATATTAAAAATCCCCCACATCTTCTTTATCTAGTCTAGAGTTGATGGACATTTGAGTTGTTTCCAAGATTTAGCTATTATGAATCTTTTAATTCTTTCATGTATATCCCAAGGAAGGGAATAGCAGGGTAAAATGGGACATTTAATCTTAGTTTTTTGAGGAATATCCACACTGATCTTCATAGCAGTTGTACTAGTCTACATTCCCAACAGTGGAGAAAGGTTCCTTTTTCTCCACAGCCTCGCCAGCATTTGTTGCTGGCTAATTTCAAAATAGCAGCTACGCTTTGTGGAGTGAGATGAAATCTTAGTGTTGTTTTCATCTGCATCTCTCGAATAACCAGCGATGTTGAGCATTTCTTCATATGCTTTTTAGCTGCTTTTATATCTTCCTCTGAAAAGTGTCTGTTCATTTCAGATGCCCATTTTTGAACTGGGTCTTTAAATTTAGGGGAGCTGATTTTTAAAAACTCTTTATATATTCTAGATAGTAGCCCTTTGATAATTTCCTTCTTTGTTTCTTTTTACTTTTAGTTGTTGGTATGTGTTTGTGATATAATTACATTAATTTTGAGGAATTATGTATAGTATATGTAATTTAGCAAAGTGATTTATTAGATAGGCTGGAGGGTCCACAATGTCCATCTGTGCAGTAGACAGCCAGAGGGTCCAGCAGCTGCTCAGTTCATGAAGCTGGGAGCTGCAGGACAAGAAAGGTCGAGGTTGCAGCACTACTTCAAGACCAAGTCCTGGGCATGCCCTGGAAAGTCACAGCGTGAGTCTGTGCTGGAAGACTGAGGAGTCTGGAACCTGATGTCTGCAAGTAGAAGACACGTCCTTTTTCAGAGCACCAACTTCCCTGTCTCTCCATTTTGTTCCATTCAGGCTATGGGCTCGTTCCATGGTGCCACTCATAAATAGTAGGTCATCTCCCCTCAGTTTGCTGGCTTGCAATCATCTGTGCAAACATCCCATAGACACACCCAGAAGGGAGCATCACTCCTTGGCTTGGCCTTTCTCAAACTAGTCAAGTTGACATATTTCAATTGATAGTTTTCTGCTTTAGCCATTTGTCTGACAAGATCCGAAACCAAACCTTTATTGAGGGAGATTTATAAAAATGGCAAGAAAAAGTCAGAGGCCTTGTTGGTCACTGGGCATTTTGCATTCCTTTATATAGATAATAGATGAATATGATGATGAAATGCAGTCATATAATCTTCCCCATCAGCAAGATAGGAGATAGATATTCAGTCAACAATTTTTTATTGAGTTAATTTTTTGTTTAAGGAGTATTATTTAAGTTGAGGTTCATTTATTTCCCATATGGATATCAAATTGACATTTAAAAAAATGATCACTTTTTCTCCATTAGACTTCTTTTGCCATTTTCTTAAAAATAAGTTGACCAAGTGCCGGGCGTGGTAGCTCATGCCTGGGCTACATAGTTCAGGGCCAGCCTGAACTACAAAGTGAGACCCTGTCTCAAAAAAAAAATTAGTTTACCATATTTATGTTGATCTATTTCTGGGCTCTCATTCTTTTCTACTGTCTTAAATACTTCAGGTTTATCAAAAATAGTATCAAATCTTAGTGTGATTTTTATTCACCTTTAAAGAACAACCTCAGCTATTCTAGTTCCTTTGGTTTTACATATATAAATATTAGAATCATTGTGACTGTATTTATGAAACATTGCTTTAAGATCATGCTTTTAGTGTTTAAATTCCCTAAAATATAACTTTATCAAAAAATGTATTCCTGTTGGAATTTCATTATCTACATTCCTAGAATAAATTCTTCCTAGTTGTAACATTTTATTCTTCTAATACAATTATGGATTCAATTTGCCAATGTTTCTTTTACAGTTTAGGTGTCTAGATAGTATATAAAGTTAATCTAGAATAGTGGGTTTTTGTTTTTCTTTTCTTTTTTGGTACATCTTATTTTTCCAGTATGATTAAACTAGATTCTTTCAATGGATATGAAATTATTTCCATCATTTTTATGGCCTAGAATAGCTTAACAAAGAAATTATCCATGTTTTTATATAGACTTTCTGAGTCTCTGCTTGTCTAAAAATATCTTTCTTTTGCCTTGACAGATGACTGATATGGTGGCGGGGTATAGGATTTTCGGAATACTGTTCTCATTCCATCATCTTTAACCATTTTTCCACAATCTTACTCCTAATATTGCACACAAGGTATCTGATGTTAGTCTACTTTTTTCCTTATCATAAGTAATTTGTCATTTGCATGTAATATTGTCATAAGCATGTAATATTTACTTTTCAATGATTAGAATTCAGAAATTTCATCAGGAAGTATTACTAGGGAATTCTAGTTTTTTAAAAATTATGATTAGTTTTTCTTGAGCTTTGCTGCTTTTTTTAAATGGGAAGACTCAAAACTTTTTTCCTCCTGATGAATTTTTTTTATAATTTCCTTATTTATTACTTCTCCATCTGTTCCCTTTTCCTCTTTTAATAAACTTTTATTATTAGCATTCAGGTATCCTGGATCTGTCTTCCACATCTCTTTTCTAGATGCCTCATGAATCTCACATCATTTATAAAGTACTTCTTCCACTTGACCTTCCAAAATAGTAATTTGGTTCTTAGCAGAGAAGATTCTCTTCTCAGTTAATCTATTGAACTTGTAATTTCAGAAAATAAACTATCCTACTTTTAGAAAATCTTTGTTCTGTGTTAAATTGAATGCCCTTTGGGAGTCCTCATTTGTTTTTCATTTAAGTTCATATGCTTCTTCCATTAATGCTATTTTAATAAGTCATCTACTCTCCTTGTTAAACTTAGTCTTTTCCCTCAGGTCACTGAATTTCCTTAATTTGGAGGTTCTCAACTCTGGCCACACATGAGAAACACTCTAGGGAGGTTTTAAAAATTCCAATGCCCAAGACACAGTGAAACCAATTAGTGAAATATTTCTGATCGTGAAACTCAGGCATCAATAGCTTTTAAAACTCTCCAGAGGAATCCAATAAATCAGTCCAAAGTAAGCACTGCTGTCTCAATGGGTTTTGTTTTACTTATCTATTCTTAGGCATGTTTTTAGGCATATCATGTTGTGATGTGGTGTGTCAACTGGCAGATGACAGAAGTGTTTGCTTGTGTAAGGTGGTAGAAAAACCATGTGTGGGAGGAACTGGTTACAACACATGTGAATGTGCAGCATTTCCTGGGTCACAATAGTCTATGGACTGGGCAGGCCTTGTAAGGACCACAAACAGCAAAGGGATCAAAGACAAGCAAGTGCTTTCTTCTGAGGGTGACTCTTGTGCCTTTAAAGCTGTGATATTCCAGATAAGAATTGGGAAGGAGAGGTAAATAGTCATAATTCCAGAATCCTCTCTCTGATTCATCTGGGCAATTAAAAATATAATTATGATTTGAAAATTTTAGAATCAGATCATAAATATAAAATATTCATAGCTTCAGAATCAGAACATCAAAAATCTCATGTCTATCCAGAAAACAGCACATATGAATCTCAAATGTGCTAGCTAGTAAATACTTAAAATTTTTATTACAGTAAATGACACATTGACATTTATCCTCCTTAAAACCTCCTCCCTCCCTTTGAGCACACTTATCTCAGTGTTCTTGTCACTTTCTGAAGCAGTTTTGGAAGTCCTTTTTTGTGAGTGTCTTTAGTTCCTCTGTTGTGCTTTCCTCAATGTTCTGAATTAATTAAAAACATTTACCTTTTGGGCTGAGGGGTTAGCTCAGTGGTTCCGGTGCCTGCCTTGAAAGCACAAGGTCCTGAGTTTGATTCCTGGTAACATACAATGCTGGGCGTGGAGACTCATGCCCACCAGCAATCAATACCACATACCACAGTGCTGGGCGTGGTGGCTCACGCCTGTAATCCCAGCACTCGGGAGGCAGAGACAGGAGGATTGCTGAGTTCGAGGCTTGCCTGAACTACATAGTGAGCTCAGAGCCAGCCTGAACTACAAAGTGAGACCCTGTCTCAAAAAAAAAAATTTTTACCTTTCATGATTAATTTTGCTAGAAGACAAAAGGTGCCATACCCAGTGAATAAAGTGAATAAAGATACACCGTAATTCTTCTATTTGATAGAAATGACTCTACATTGCTTCAGAAACTAGCAAGAGTGATGGATAAGTATGTTTAAGGTGAGGGGGAAGATTTTGAGAAAGATTAATGGCAACATGTCGTTTACTATGATAAATATTGAAAATTTGTGTTTACTGTTTCTTGTAATCATACCTCCTACAATGCTAAGAAGTCAGACTCATAGACTATCAACAATATGATTGCATTTACATTCCATTCTGGAAAAGGCACAATACAGGGGCACAAATCTGGTTGCAAAGGGCTCAGAATAAAGGGAAGAGATTAACCATAAAAGGTATGTGAGGAAACTGGATGTGATAGATCCTTTTATATCTTGATGTGGTGGTGCTACTGTGGTTCTAGGTGCTAAGGACTCTTCCCAGTAGCCCTTTCCAGGCTGTTATCCCAAGCAAAGAACTATACAGGAAATAGAGAGTTTTACATTTATTAGAAGTGTCAAAAGTAGGAAAAAAGGGGAAGGAAATGTGTTCTGCAGTGTGACTGTGGGCCAATTTAAGTAGGAAAAGAAATAGAAAGAAATACACTCTGTAGAGGGCAGAGAGGGCTGGTGGAAATGCTCACAGTGGCCACAAGCTTAATGCTGTTGTCTTTTATATTCATATTCTAACATCAGATCTAGGACATACTATCCAAACCCTGGTTGATCTTGTGGCACTCAAGATAGCATTCTCGGATTGGTATCAGGTGCAGAGCTTGAAAGCTATTTTATGCTGTGTTCTGGCCTTGATTGAGAAGTCCTTCTCACTTGCATGGCCAGTTTGACTCACCTTAATCTCCTGCCTCAGTGGTGGTTTACATCATTATATGCATCCTTCAGCACTTGTGGAACTGAGCATTAAAAGTGGTATATTTTATCAACTATAAACTGTGCCAGAATGAACTCTCTTAGAAAAACAAAATCTCATTATGCTCCCTGGATTGCACGAAGCCCTGCAGCTTCCATAGAGCCTCTCAGCCGCTGTCCACTGTGCTTGCTGTGCCATGAAATTCTCCTTTAACATGTGTGACTTGCATTAAATGCCACTTCCTCTGAGAAGCCTTCTTTTTCCCTGAAAGATTTTCCCACTTGCTTATTTTCATCTAATCATTCATTCTATCACAGTCATTGTGTGGTGTTGAGCTGCTTGTCTATATGCACATACTCATGAGATTAATTAAATCAAGGATTCTGTCTTATCATATCATGTGTTCCTGTCATCTATTTTTGTTCCAACTATTGAGTAATCTATTACTTGCCAAAGATGAGATGGCTGCCATTTGGCACATGGACCCGCACATCAGGAAGGTGTGTTATCAGAAAACTTTTCCAAAATCCCTACAAATGTCTGGAAATGACCTGGGAATTACTTCTAAAATCCTTACACTAGAGCACATAGGCTTTGTTGTGGAGCTCCTCAGGCAGATGCACATGGCTTTGAGTTTTCAAACACTAAAAGTGAACACTTAGAAAAAGATATTTTGAGAAGACAGATGTGAATTCCCTGGAAATCCATGGTTCATAATACCTCATCCATTTTTATAGGCACAGTCAACAAGAACGCATGCTCTATTTGCTTTCTGTGCTTGACAATGTAATTTCAGAGACTGATGAAAAATGTTTTCATCATAAGAATCAATACTTTTGATTTTGGCTGCTTTTGGTCTCTCCCCAGTGGAAACATTCTGGGGAAGATAGGAAGATGTATGGAAACCCCATGCCTCCTGGTATTTTAGGCCTCAGAAATCTACCCATTCTAATCAAATGCTGTGTTTATTTTGAAGAATTGGAAGGGGAGAGTATGGGATGAGAAAAGAGAAATGGTAACTTGGAGGCACTTGGTTTAAAACTCTTGCATCTGAACAAATAAGGAGCCATTTACCACTTCTGCGTCACAATTGTAGTTCTTTTTTCTCAATTCCAAGCCAAGGGGGTCTTGTAAGAGCTCTTGGAGTAGTTGGAAAATAACCCATTTTCCTCTTCATCTGTATGACTTTCAGGGAATTCTTCCAGATCAGGGGTGGACTTCTTTTATGAGGAGGAAAAATTCTACCACCCTTAGTGGCTGAGACCCACTGAGATGTCATCTTGGGCCCTCCCTACAGGTGGGCAGGAAGTGCTTCTTTCTCTGTCTTTAATCTGAATTTATTTCCCTTTTTCTAGTTTGACTGAGTAGTGGACATTTTCTTTCATTTCAAGGTTTCTCTACCCCTTACTTTAGGGTTGCATGTAAATTCTGGGAACAGAGGGCCACAGCGTTTGGGGACACATCTTGTTCTCATTCTCCTTGCTCCGCCATGTATCTTATCCCATTCAGCTCTTGGTCTTTGACTCTTGCAGATCTCTGTCTCTCAGATTTCTAATTCCTTTGTCTATTGTTCTTCCACCCAACCGTGGAGGTCTCTTTATCTCTCTTCCTGTCACACAGATAGTTTTTTTTTTTTTTAATCTGTCGTTTCAGGTCTCTCCGAGGTTGGCTTGTCCCGTCTGCTGAGGAGCCCTTTACAGCATCACTTTTGTCATCAGAAAAATAGATTGAACCTTTAGGAAATGACTGCTTTGCAGAGATGTCTTCTAGGTATCACTGGTTTTTGGGTTTTGAATCTGGATCTGCAAGATACAGCCTCCTCCAATTATTAAGGATGAGAAGTTGCTGCCTATTTGGCCTAGTCCTTGTTTTTTTGGCACTGGCCTACAGAATTATTTACAATGTCCAGGCAATCTCAGTCTTGGGATACCAGGAAGAACAACTGATTAGAATAATGTATGCCACCTAGGCTAAAGTACTATAATCAGCAATAACAATAGCATCTAACATACCCTAGAAAACGACAAGCTATAACTATTGATTTGCCACCTTTAACCATATGAATTAGGCTTATAGTTATGGAACGCAACCTAAAACAAACCAGAAAATTGGGTAGAGTAGATATGCCTTCAGTATGGCAATTTATCCCCAGAGGAGAAAATTTAAAAGGGGTTAGGGACAGAAAAATAGAGAAGCAGAAGAAGAGGAACAGATTAGAAACAAGATTGGAGGACAAAGGAAGAATAGGCAAACTTTGGGGAACTGGTGAAGAGAATGAAGGGAAAGAAATAAAAATAAAAACAAGAACAGAGTAGAACAATAACAACAGACACTGGAAATAATGCTCATACTTATATAAAAACAAGAAAAAACCAGAATAAAACAAAAACAAGACAAGAAAAAAATTTAAAATGTTCACTTCAAAGTGTGTTTCTGCTGTCAGGAATAGACAAACTGGGCACACAGAGCCTAGACCCCTGTTGATTAATCCCAAGAAGTTAGTCACAGATTTATGGTCAGGTAGTGGATAATCCCAAGAAGCCTGCATCTTTAGTCCTGAAGCTCAGGCTGTCTTCTGGCTTTGAGGCTGGAACCTGATTTGTTCATCCTGCAACACTTCTTGTGTTTCCTATCAGTTTAAACTCAGCTCCCTGCTGGCTTAAACTTGGTTCCTTGACCTGCTGCCAATTTGCGCTTGGTTCTGCCTTATGCTGATGGAGCCAGCAGCTACTCTGACTCCCAGCTCATTTGGCCCCTCTTCAAAATGGCTACTGGCCAATCACTGGCCCTGGGGGAATGTTTGAACATGCATAACTTACCAGCCACTGCAGTCTGCTTTGTCTACTGCTCTGTTTCACTGATGTTTCTCTGTTGAGGCCTTTGAGGTTGCCAGCAGTTACCTTAGGTCTGCAGTTTTGAGCCACCTCTTCCCACACAGTGAATCAGGGCTCAGCAAGAAACTGTCACTTGCTGCCTCCTCTTTGAAGTTTCTTTCCTGGCTCTCCCTGTGGAGTTCAATTCTTGCTTCAGATACTTGCTGGGTTCTAGGGACCCACTTCCCTCCTTCTCCTCTTCATCTGGTGTCCTCATCTGGACACCAGATCTCAAAGAGGTTGTTTCTCTGCTATTCACCACTCTACCGTCTCCTAGAAGTCAGAGACAAGGCTTGAGTCCGTACAGTTCTGGGGACAATATCTCACATAAAAGTGAGATTTTGGGACCTCGGCTCCTTGGCACTCTGGTTGGTACCTCAAACTTTTCATTCAGCTGAATGGACATGGGTGGGCTTTGCCCAAGTCCTTCTCAGGGATGTCATGAGGTCCTAGGTCTCTACTTGCTATAAAACACATTTATTAGGTTGAATGATTATGCAATTGTCAATTTTCTTGGTTACAATTAGTTTGTTAGTAGTAATTTTGTACTAAACTTAATTAAATGCAATAAATACAGCATGAGATATCCTACCAAATCATGATATACATCTCTCAGACTATCTACCAACTTTGCAAAAAGTTTCATTGAAATTTTTCTTGCAAAAATTTTCCCCCTTGGTGACCTTTAGTTGTTTTTGAAGAACTAATCAGAAGGGTGTGTGCATGTATATTTTAAAGAAATTATTTATAAACCATTGAAACTTTTCCTTGGAAGATTGTTTGACAGATTAGAAAAATGTTTAAAAATTTTTAAAGTGTGGGAATATCAGAATATTAATAGCTAACTCTCAAGATATTTGGGGAAATTTATAAGAACATCTCTTATAAATTCACTGCTCTTAGCATACATTTCTTTGAAAAAGCATCCTTTCACTTTGTACTTAAATGTCTTTATCTTGAAGGGATAGGTAGGACACTTCTTTTAAAAGAAAATGTTTGTTAAATGTTTGTTAAACATTTGTGACAAGTCCACTTGCCATTATAGGAAAGAACAGCAAATCTGAAATACTGGTGTTTTGGTAAAAGAAATGTGTAGTTAACTTTTAAAAATCTGATAATATTTTCAGTTCTTTGTTGTGACATAACCTATAGATCTCATGAAGTACAAAATATTTAAAAGTCAGTCTTCTTCTTTTATTAGGAAATACTGTAAAACTTCCACTGGTTCTTAAAGATCTTCCTTTGATTAATTTTCCAACATCATTGATATTTTGTAGTTCTTGGTTCACTTCTGGATGTGGGGGATTTGTTATGAGTATTTATCTGTGAATACTACTCTTGGATAAGTGGGTTTCTCAGCTAATAATCTCTTGGTAGCTTTATTCCAGAATTATTCTTCAATCTCATAAGACTGTATATCTAATAAGAAAATCAATTGTTCAGGTTATCTTTCCTTGTGCATCTTTATTATAGTGAGTCACCAAAAGTATTTCTTTTGTGAATTCCATTATTGAAACCAATCTGGCAAATCTCATAAGCTAAAACTTATTAGAAACATCTGAACTTGATCTATACAATCTCTCATGCTGCATGCTTGCTCAAATCTTAGTTTCTTTAGCAATTTTTATGTAAGAGGGGCAGTGGTGTTTGCTGACCAAGGGATGCACTTTGGTTTGTTGCTTTGTTGTTTTCCATGCATACTTCTAGTTGAATGAAAACAAGTGTTATTCCTGAGATAAGTGGCTTTTTATCCAGTGATATGTGATATGTAAGGATAGAGACATCATTGGAAAAATATTTAAACAGCTCTTGTTTTCCATATCTTTCCAAAAATGTCTTGTTAAACATGATGGTCTCATCCAGCTATCCTCAACTGAATTAAGCCCTGAAGAAAATGAGTGAATAATTTCCCTGGATTCCTCCTTGGAGTGCATAGCTAGCTAATACTATTCCAGACACGCATGGAGATGTTAATTCATTACACTCACTGGATGTTTAAAGTTAGGATTTGATTTCTTGGAATTCCAACTGAAGAGGATTTAAGAAAAAAGATGTGTCAAATTCTTTGCGTTATGAAATGTCCATCCTTCCCTCGGTATCCCAGGGGACATGATTAGCATACAGATCCACTGGAGACCCCATGACATTCTATACATTAACTACCAGGAGGTTAGGATTCTTTTCTTTGATATTGAGTAAAAAAATACAGGTTTAAGCATTTAGTTAAATATTTTCTTTCCATATCCTAAAGAAGTACCTGTTCTTTCTCTGCGGATGTGGATATTTCACACTCATTATGAAAGGAGGAGTGGGGGAATCCTGCAGGTTCTCAGAAGCTGAGATGACAAGACTGAGGGGAGCCTCAAGCCCACACCCCTGGAATCGAGTCTCACAGGTTCCACAGAGTTCTCACATCACCCCCTGGTACAGTCCTGGGTCCCACGTCTGACTCTTCATCTGGATTCTGGATTGGAGAAGAGCTGTCTCTTATGCATATTTACTTCTTCAGTTAACTCACATTTTTTTTGCATGCTTTAGCGTAGTATCTGTACACAGAAGGAATTCAGTGAGTTTTTAAAAATTAAATCATTTTGATCTGGAAACAAGAAACTGAGAAAGCATTTAACGAATTATCCTAAGTCAGTAAACATCATCCTTCTTTCCCGTCATTCAGGTTATGCGAATTTTGCAACAGGAATTCTTGCCTTACTCATCAAAGCTGTTTCCTGAAGGGCATGTATCTGGTTTGTCTCCTTGATTTTGGGCAGGGCTCTAATCTGACCAGATGGCAAATCATCTTTCATTCCTTATTTATTTATTTTCAAGGTTTTTTCACTCTTTTTCTTGAATTTGTTCTGGGAATTGGAAAGACGAAAAGAGATCCGGGCTCCATCTTCTTGAGGCAGTCCACTCTGAGGAAGCACATGATCTTCCCTGTGATCTGATGGCACATTTACATTTAAGAGAAGCCTTTGTGAGCTTGGTTGGTGGAATTTGCTTTTCCTTTCAACCCCATCCAGGCTGTCTCTCCCAGCTTCTAAAAATATAATCTTATTTTTGCTCTCCTTTCAACTTGAAACGGCTGTAGAACGCAGACATCTCACACCATTTATGCTCAGAAGGCTGTCACCAGAGCGCTGCAGGAGAGAGTGTGTTTAATCTGGAAAAGGAAAGAATGTACACACACCTGGCAGACTGAAATATTTTACATTTATTCTGGCTGTGACCACTCCCACGTGTGGTAGCAAGTACCCAGAAACCGCCATGAATTCCTATTGTCATCAGAGTTCCGTTGACCAGAACAGTTGCTAAAGTTTTCCTGTACCATGGACTCTGGGCCTGGCTAAGCCACCAAATCACTAGGCTAGATGGCTGGGTCAACTCTGTTTGCTGACCTCACGACTTGGAGCAATTGTCAGCAAGTTTGAGTGAAACAAAGGCACCACCTTGCTTTGTATTAACCTCTTCCATCTCCTGGCTGTGGCCTCCAGAGCCTGGCATGGTAGCTGCCAGATCCTGTTGGTCTCTGGGGAAGTTTGGCAGTAGTTACCCAGGCTCAATCATCCATACAAAACATATTATGGTGCTTCTGGGCTTCTGCCATGATGATCACAGGATCCAAGGTTGTGGGGCCAACCTACCATGGATTGAACCCTCCAAAACTATGAGCCAAAGGAAAACTCTCTTTTGAAACTGGTTATGTCAGAAGCCTTATTGCAGTAATGGCAAGCTGACTAACACATGCTCCAAAATACCCAAGCAGTCGAACTGATGAATAATATGAGTTGTATTTACATGTACTGTCTACAGCCTAGTGAGAGTAAAGGAACTGTAACCTCAGGCCCAAAGGAGTGAATCTCAGCAACATACCCTTAAACACAGGAAGCCAAGCATGCAAGGATATGCCTGTTCCACTGCATATAGTTGGAATATATGACACATTAGCTTGTAGTATTGGGAGGCAGGGTGTGCTAGATCAGTTGAAATTTTGGGGTGGGACCAGATCATGCTCTCTTTCTTGTTCCTTTTGTGTATGTCCATACTCAGGGGCACACATACCCATGAATGCTATAATCCAACATGTAAAAAAATGAAAAATTAAAATAGAAAGCCCATTATGGCTGAGCTTCTTTTTCTGCTTCTTCTTCTTCATACTTTGGCTGCTGGCTGACAAGGGAAGTAGTAAGAAGCACCCCATTGCTCATGGTACTTGGGAAGAACCTTTAACTAGAATGCCTGCCCCAACCTCAGGCTTCAAGTCTCAGATCCAGACTCCACACTTCCCCTTTTCTAATCCTACTATCAAAGACATACGCCAGCCCTCCCTCTGCACTTTTCTCTCGGGCCATTGTGCTGATGCTGTTCCCTGCAGGGTGGATGGTGACAGGGCTAGCTTCTCCTGCACTTAGTAGTTCCCAAAGATCTCTAAAGTATCTTCTCTCTGGATCATTACAGTATCTGAAATCTCCATATTGATTGATCCATTGTGATTATGGCATTGAAAGGTCGCACTCACATGTCATGGTTAAAGGGGTGCTCCTGTGCATTCCATAGCCCATCCACTCACCACATTTTCTGTGAAGTGTCTTGTGGGTGAGAATCCCTTGAGCCCGTGCCCCCTTGGATGTGGTCAGCAGATTTTTGACCTGAAAGTTTTGTAGAATGGGTTGAACATTTTGTTTTCTTTTTGTGTCAAAGAATTGTATCTTGTTCTTTTTAATTTTTTTGGCATAAAACTATGGAATAAGAAATTTACTTCTCTGATTTTGCAAACTTCTTTTTTATCTGCCAAAGTTCTTCAGATACTAATTAGAAGAATGAATGCTTAAGAGACATGAGGGCACAGAGTTTTTTGGTTAGTAGGGGCAAGGACTTCTGAAATTCCCTCAGATCTTCCAAAATGGTGTCAACACAGGTGAGGACAGAGACTCTGAGGAGCTCTGGGTGGAAAGCTAGGTTCCTTGTCCAGTGTTTTCTGGATCAAGGTCACTTTGGCCATACTGGCAGAGCTGTTTCCTCACTGTTAGAGGAGGAATTCTAGTTCCCAACTCATTCTCATACCATTAACTTTCTTTTCTGCTTCCCTATGAGGCTCATCTATACATCATGCAAAAAAAATTCTTTTTGACACAGGGTCTTACTTTGTAGTTCAGGTTGGCCCTGAGCAATCCTCCTGCCTCTGCTTCCTGAGTGCTGGGATTATAGGTATGAGCCACTGTGCCCAGCATCATGCAAATTTTGATCAGGGTGTTTGGTTGCATTTTGAGGACTTGTACAACAACTTCTTGGACATTTGTAATCCCAGCTTTAGTCTAGGGCTTTGGACCACAGTGAGGTGCTAGAGAACTAGTGTGAGTCCTCAGGCTTCCCCCAAGGAAAATGAGTTTCAGGTTCTGCACAGATAAAGGATATAGGAACAATGAAGCTTGGAATTGGAGAAAGTCTTCTAGCTGGCTAATTTCTAAATTAGTTGCATGAACCTGTGAATTTGGTGAATATATGAGGTTCATCACTGGATATACCATTTAACACTTTAAAATAGTACCTATATGCAGATGTGTGTGTGTGTGTGTGTGTGTGTGTGTGTTTTGAAACCAAATTGACAGACACCAGGAACATATCCATAGTTGAATTAGGTTAGGTTTATTTACCTTCCTGCAACAGAGAAAAGCACATACTGGAGAATGGGGTATCTCAGAAAGAGGAGCTGTGTGCTTCTTTTAGGATGTGGGCATCTCAGGATATTCTCAGAGGGTTTGGGGGAGTAGAGGCTGGCTCTGGGTAGGTGCTGTTAGGAAGTAAAAGTGTTTGATATTGAGAGTACTGGGTAACTGTTATCTCGGCAGTGGAGGATTAAACTAGGGCTAAAGTTGCTACAGGTAAAGAAACAGAGGATAGTAATTTCAGAGTGTCCTTGTCCCTAATTAGGTTTAGACATAATTATAGAGGGGTCTTATTTCTGTCTTGTTTCACCCTGGTCACCAATGTCCTTGTCTGAATGTTATTTATGTCCTATGAAAGTGGTTTACACTCACTCAGGAGTGTTACAACTCACTGGTGTCAGTTGGCACAGGTATTTTTAATCACACACACAATACTACACTCATATTCACATTCATACAATGTAGGTATACTCTAAAATGATAGAGTGTGCTTGTAGGTATCTGGTGAGATATGTCTGTCACAATTTGCAGAGAGAGAGCCTCACATACAGACTGTTAATACTATGGGCTTTGGAACCAGATAAAACCTGAGCTTCTAATCCTTTCACTAAACATCTTCACCTAAGTCTCAGTGTTCTCTTTCACACAACAGGGATGAGAGGCTACTCTGAGGGGTCAGCAGATGACCTTCAGTCAGAGGGGGGTGCCTAGGGACAAGGTGAACACACATATGATTAAGCCCCATGGTCACCCAGCCATGATGAGGCAGGAGTGGGAAGCTTGGCCAATGTGGGTGACAGAGTTGCCCAACAACTGACCCTGGCTCTGACAGTTGCTCTCTGCTTCCCAGTGCTGGGCACAGGCTCCATAGATGGCCACTGAGAGTCAGCAGACTCAAAGAAGATCATGGCTAAGTTCTTTATCAGTATCTGAAAGACAGGAGGAAATCCAGTCAGGCAATATGATCTGAAGGCTGAGAAGGCAGAACATTAACAGACAGTGGAGGACCCCGTAGTCTGTGATTAAGGAGGAATGCTGCTCATTCCCCCATGCCCCTTTCTCTCTTCCAGGAAGATGCCTCCAATGAAGGGAAGTCACATGACCCCAGCTAGCCAAGCAGTTTCTTTTGGCTAGAGAACTTGGCTTTCATTGGTCTCTGCTGCGTATTAAACATGGACACCAAGCAGCAAGAAGCTAGACTCTTGTTCCTACATGTTGAGACACCATAAGGCTAGATCTTAGTGAGAGAGAATGCAAATGTATAGAGAAGAAGCAGTAAGAAACCATGTAGCCTCTAGAAGAGTTTCAGCCAAAGAATTACGTCGAGACTTGTTACACTGATTCCCAAAAAAAGGTGAAGAAAGTTTGTGATTGCCTATTCCTTAGGACCCATGAGCAAGCAGGGGTGATTTTTAAACTAGGGTCAGAAGAGATCTGGAGACCGTGGGTTTCACAGTGTGGTCCTTAGAGCAGTGGCTACAGCAGTACCTGGGAACTTGTCAGACATGCAAATTATCAGTGGTACCCGAGACTCAAAGGATCAGAAACTCCAGGGTAGGCCCTGAAAAGCTGAGTTATACCAATGTTCCAGGACATTCTGATGGCCCTCAAGGGTTGGCAGGAGCTCTCTTGATACAGGTATGGAGTAGTCTTCTGAGAAAGTGTAGGTACCTACGCATCTTCACTTTACAGCCACAGTTTATAGTCAGTCTCTTTGCTCCATTTGCTTGTCCAGAGAAAAGGCCCTGATAAGCATCAATCAAGAAAATAGAATGGGAAATTTACCCTGTGGGTTTCCCATTACACCTGGGTTCTTTGTGGTATCAAAGCTAAATAAAGTTATAGACAAATCAAGCAAAAATATTTAAGAGTAATAAAAAATCTCGATTGTAATCCCAGACATGTGGAGATAGGATATCCTTCAATGTATCTGAAGGACAAAGGCAAGTTGGGGTTTTGGGTGGAGGAAGGGAGAAAAACTACACAAACTGTTTTGAAAACAAGTTTACTAGCATTATCAGTACTTCACTAGTGGGGCAGCTAGTCTCAATGTCACAGTGGGCAGCTTCATTATCAGTTGCTGTGGAAAGTTAATTTTCTTAAAAATTACAGCAGCCCATCTCTTTGGATGGGGATAGGAGGCAATTCCTGGAACCATCCTTGATGATGGAAGCATTGGTCCCCATGGCCTCTTTGCTCTGTTTTAGACAAGTATGACAAGAAAGCTTTCATTTCCATGCTTAATTTTACATGTGTTTTTTTCTAGTCTTCTCCTGGACCCTTAGAGATCTGTGAGGAAACTACCCATCTTGAGGCTTCTGTCAGAGCCTAGTGCCTCTGTTTTCTGCTTATGTTAACCCAAGTGGGCTCTCTTTTGAGCCAGTGCCTCCAAGATGATAGACAAGTCTGCTGTGAAGGTTAAGGTGAGAGTTTTTGTAGGAAATGGTTTCATTGAGATTTGAGTTATGGCTAGGCCCTTTACAAAGTACTTCAAGATCTTTCCAGCCTGTGTCCCTGGGGTTTCCACAGTTAGGAAGGAGATACACAGAAATGGAGTTGTTTAGTTGGTAGGGTAAGTGAGTTTCTTGACAGCCTCAGGAAATTATGGGTTATTCAAAGTAGAAAATTGTTTCTACTGTTTTTCTTGCCAAGTTTTCCAGTGCTTTGGATTTATCTAAGTTCCCTGAAGGTTTCAAGACTATCTCAGACTTGCCGGCTACTACCCGTCCAATTCAGCAGGCTTTCGTTTTCCCTCTAGAAACTTCTGGCTAAGCAGCCATACATCCAACATCACTGTTTTTCTTCATAAAATCAGAGAGCTCATGGAGGGGTAGGTAGTCAGGGTCAAAGCACAAAACAGCTTTATTTCACAGTAAACAAGCACACAAAACCTGCACTATTTTAATCATTTTGACGTTTGGAAAGACTTTATTTCCTTTTTGTGAAAAAAGAGGTGTCACCATTTATGTGTACATCAAACAAAAATGAAAACAAATAAGTATGAAGCCCACAAAATACGTATAGAATCCAGATAGAGAACACTAAAAGAATAAAGAAATTTTAAAAAATGTAATATAGACAATAGAGAGATATTTTGTGTTAATCTATGATAAAATTCAATATTGTTAAAATGTGTATTTTTCTCAACTTTGGGATTACATTGTATCTGGATTGGATCTGTATGTTCAATGCAATACCAATGAAAAACCCAGAAAACTATTTTTTGGACACTGACAAACTGATTTCAAAGTTTAAAAGGGAAGGCAAAAGATCCATGTTCATATGTAAACTTTAGAATGATGCAGGAGAAATTCGGAGGCTGACACTACCTGATTTTCAAGGTTAATTGTAAAGCTATAGTAATCGAGAAAATATGGTGTTGGTAAAATATGGTGTTGGTATGATGGGATAGAATAGATAGCCCACAAATAGTCCTACACAAGTGTATATTCAAGTGATAGTTGGCAAAGACAGTACAGTGGCACACAGACTATCTTTTTGAAATTTATGCTGGGGAAATTGTATTTATCTGCACAAATTCAACATAGATTCTGTACTGTTTATAAAAATTAATTCAAAACAAATTATAGTTGTAAATGTAAAACACAAAACTGTAAAACTTCTAGAAGAAAATGTTCGCTTTTAGATAAAATGCCAAAAGCACGAATTCATGAAAGAAAACAAGTTGGACTTTATTAAAACTAAAAATTTCTGCTCTGCAAAAGATATATATTGAGACAGGGTCTCACTTTGCAGTTCAGGCTAGCCTCAAACACTAGGCAATCCTCTCGCCTCTGTCTTCCAAGTGCTGGGATTATAGGCATGAGCCACCACGCCTGACAAATGACATTGTTAAGAGACTGGAAAGACAACTTACAGACGGCGAGAAAAATCTTTACAAAACAACTGTCTAGTAGAACACTTGCATCTAGGCACTTAAAATTAAAATAACAATTAAATACCACCACATACCTATTAGAATGGCTAAAATTCAAAACCTGGCAATACTAAATGCTAGCAGAGATGTGGAGCAATAGCAATTTGTCATTCATTACTGGTGGGAATGCAAAAGGGTACAGACACTTTAAAGGCAATTTGGCAGCTTCTTACCAAGCTAAACATAGTTTTCCATATGATTGCACAATTATGATCCTTAGTGTTTATTGAAATGAGTTGAAAACTGATGTCCACACAAAGCCTTCACATGAATATTTATAGTAGATTTATGCATAATTATCCCAAATTGGAAGCAAGCCAGATATCCTGGAGTAGGTGTGTGGATAAACAAATCATGGTTCATCCTTGCAATAAGTTATCATTTACTGAATATAAGAAGGCAGTCTGCAAAGGCCACATACTGCATGATTCTAACTCTGGATTAATCTGGAAAAGGAAAACTACAAAATATAGTGTTTTTATGGGTGAAGAGGTAAAACAGAGGGAATCATTAGGTAGTGGGACTTACTGTGTGGCCTGTAGCAACAGATACTTTCCATCAATATCATGCATTGGATCTAACACATACAACTTATAGGACAAAGAATGAATCCGTGTAAGTTAAACAAAACACATTTGGATATCAAAGCCTCTCCACATTCACTTGGTGGAATGTTCTGGCATGTTTGGCACATTGACTAGGTTGTTCTTTTGGGGGGCACTGCTTCTGCCTTTACCCTCCTTTCTATCTACTGTGTGCTCACTAGATCTGCCAGTGAGTCCCCACCTGCTCTGTTTTCTGTCTAGTAGTTCATTCTGGAGCAGCTGGGCCATCTCTGGACCTCTGCATGAAGGGCTCTGTCATAAGGAGTGGGCTGGAGGGGACAGAGGAATATCGCTGGATCTCATAATGGGAGGAACCGAAGTAGGAAGACCACTGGGACTGTGACCCTTGTTATGTCACTCACTGGCCCAGATGGGGCTATACCTGGGGTTTTGTAGAAATGAAGGATAAGCCTCTCCACCAGGACAGACAAGGAGAAGCACAGAGACAGTTTCATTAGACAGAAATGGAGCACTTCTAGTTTATCAAGGCAAGAATCATGAAATGGATAGAAAAATGAGGAAGTTTCTTGAGTATTTGTGAAGAAGAGCCTTTGGGGAATTAGGAAGAGAACTCGGGTAGTTCAAGGACTAGGGAACATGCCTCTTAAAGCACTGAGTACTCATGTGCCGCCTCCCCTCTTTCACCAGATAAGGGTCTCAGCTGGGGTGTCAGCTTCAGCACTTCCTGCCCACTTGCCGTGGTCTGAAGTAACCCTAAGAATTCATGTGTGTGGACTCAGTCTCCAGTACAACGGGGCTGGGGGGGGTGCCTCTGCCCTCATGAATGGATTAATTCCTCTATATGAGGGGCATGTAGAAGTGGGGTCACTCTGTTCTACCCTTCTGCCATGTGAAGACACTGCCCTGTCCCTTTTTATCTTTCTGCCTTCTGCCGTGGAGGACACAGTGAGATAGCTCTGCTCAGATACCAGTGCCTTGACCTTGGCCTTCCCAGCCTACAGAAATGAGCGAAAATTGTCTCTTTCTGCAGCTGGAGCTGTCTCAGCCCAGGAGCCTGGGAGGCCCGCAGGCAGCATGGACTGAGGCTCCTGCTCTGGGCTTCTGTCTGAGCACTGTGAAGTCGGCGGGGTGGAGTCACTCCATGGCACATCTGCAAGCCAGCTGGCTGCTCAGCGCTTCACCTGTGGCTCTCTTTGTGGAGCCATCCTTCAGTTCAGGGAGTCTCCATGCCTCTTCCAAAGTTTTATTTATCTTCTGCTTTCATACTTAAACTTGGTTCTTTTCACTTTCAGAGTGAGCAGATGCACTGTTTTTGCTCTTAGTCCTTTCCTGTCTCTCACCCCACTGCCCCTGCACAGCTGGCCTGTGCCCAGAGGAGTCACTCCTGGTGCCAGGGCAGACGCCTCCCAGGGCAGAGGGGCTGTGGCATGTAGCATGAAGACACCAATTCCAAGTGCCAGGTGGCCTGTTTACTCCTGATACACAACTTCAGATGTGGTAAGGCCAATATGGTGCTCTGAGCTCTGGGATTTTTCCCAAGGACCTACCTATTTAATAGAATCCTCCCTTGAATGTTGCTCTATGGAATTTTTAATAGCTAAGTGAATTTGTGCAGAAATGAACACATTTCTGGGATAGCAAGAGTTGGTTAGTCTTACAGAGAGCAGTTTGTGTCCATTGCATCCTTTTCTGTATTTTCAGGTGAGTGGCTAGAGTAGTTAATCCCAACAGTGCTGATTTTTGAGACCCGGGTGATGCAGAGATGGCCATTCATCATGGTGTCATCATTAATTGTATTATTACAAGCTGCTATAACAAAAATGCCACAGACTTGATGGGCCCAGGGTCTGCATGGTTGAGCTCCGGCAAGGGCTCTCTTCTAGGCTGCAAATGGTCATATTCTCATTACATCCTCCCATGGTGGAGAGAGAGGAATCGAGCCCCCTGCTACTCTTCTAAGGTTGCTAGTTCAATTATGGGGGCTCCCCTTGTCATGTTGCCTCTCGAAGGCCCCAATTCTACCACACTGATGATTAGAGCTCAGCATAAGAACTATTGTGGGACACAAATATTTAGTTCGTAGCACTGTTTATAGTAATGGGAACACAAAGGTGGATGTAGCTAGTCTTACATAAAACAAAATGCATTCCATTATTTTTAATGAGATCATGATGGTTAGTAGTCCTAAAATAATTTAGCTTCAAAATTGAAAGTTTACAGCATTTAGCTAATCCTATAATTTATTTTTGACTTACTGGTAGATCACTTACTCAAAGTAGAAGCTGTTGAAGGGTTTTGCTGACGGGACCATTTACCATGGTATGCAGAATGGGAAAAGCCAGAAGTAGTGTGGCACCCAGAGTTAGGACACATGAGTATTGTGATTTGTTCTTGGCAAAAGGAGCAACAGTTTCTAGAAAATGGAAGGAGAAGGTTCTGTGGGACAAGCCACTTATAGATGGAGTAGAACCTTCCATGGGAAGACATAGCCAGCCTGAGGAGAAGGTGCCCGAGGAAGGCCAGGGGTAAATATTCCACTGCATTCCTCTCCTTCCAGTAAGCTCTTGATAAATTACCCCCAGGGCCACAGGAATGCAGAGGAAGAGGTGACTGGATGTGATCCAGGCAGGGGAACCTTCTGGGCAGAGACCCTTGAAGAGCTGTGATAGGCCTGAGTGCTTGTTCCCCTCCCTCAGTTTCATATGCTGAGATCTTAACCCCTAGTGTCATAGTGTTAGATGGTTGGGCGCTTGGTATTAGGAAGCACTCAGGTCATGAGAGCAAAGCCATCAGGAATGGGATTAGTGTCCTTATCTCAGGGACCCAGGAAAATTCTGCTGCTTTCTTTCTGTCTCACAGGAACACAGTAAAAAGATCCATTTACAGAAAAAAAAAAAAGTTTGCCTGGTGTGGTGGCTCATATCTGTAATCCCAGCACTCTGGAGGCAGAGGCAGGAGGATTGCTGAGTTCGAGGCTAGCCTGGGCTACATAGTGAGCTCAGGGCCAGCCTGAATTACAAAGCGAGACCCTGTCTCAAAAAAAAAAAAAAAAAAAAAAAAGATCCCATTTATGATCCAGGAAAAGCACCTTCTCCAGACACCTAATCTGCCAGCATTGATCTTGGAATTCCAACCTCCAAAATTATTAACAGTGAGCGTTAAGTCACCCGGGATCTAGCATTTTTTGTTGTAACTGATACAATGAGATTATCATGGAGCTGAAAACCTCTTGTCACCTAGTGAGGCCCTAGTCATTGTAACATCACAGATCAGTGCATGACTTATGTGTTTGTGTGGTGCTGGGGTGACTGCACCAAGAGCCCTGCAAATCATATAAAAGACTAGCAATCATGTACAGTATGGTTCAAAATGTACATAATGATCATGATGCTAACAACCACTGCATTACTGATTTGTGTATTTACTATAGCGTGTTAGTGTGTGTGTATGTGCACGTGCGTGTGTGCGTGCACGTGTGCATGTTACTGGGGATTATACCTAAGTCTTTGCACTAAGGTATACCCCTTTACATAATTTTTTATTTTGCAATAGATCTCACTACATCACTAAGTTGCCCAGGCTGGTTTTGAACTTGTGATTCTCCTGCCTCAACCTCTCAGAGCGCTGAGATTACAGCCTTGCACTACCACACCTGGCTTGTGCCATGCTTTTTTTGGGCATTTTGGGGGTGCACTCTTTCTACTTATAAAAATGTTTACTGCAGCGCAGCATGCCACATTACACTGAATACAACTCCAGACATCTCATGTTCCTGGCATCTCTTGTTTACACCAAGTGGACATGTTGAGTGATGGACTCTCGCCACTACGTTTGTGTGAGTGCACTCTACGATGCACACACAACAACCAGATCACCCAGTGGAGCACTTCTGTGTCTCCGTCCTAATGAGACACAGGACTGTTGTTTAGTTGGTCGGTTAATCAGCCCTGGAGCTGCCTCCTTTGAACTTCCTGTCACGTGAGATCATCAGTGCCCTTTGTCGTGGGCACTTATTTTATTGTTGCAGACACTTCTTTACCCGTGTAAAATATTTCTCCACTTTCCAGGCCGAAAAAAATACTATTTTGTTTGTCTGGGAGGAAAACCTCCACCCTTGGGAGAGGTGGGCTCAGTTTCTATGCTAAGAATATTAATTGTCTTGGAGAATGGATGAAAACAGAAGGCTTTGGGAGGACTCTGGGAAATGCTCTTCTTTCTAACAAGAGAGAACCAAGCGGTTCTGCCCCTGTTACTCCTTGGCAATAGCCATAGCAGGACATGTTGCTAGAGACATAGCTGGTAACAGAACGACAGAGGAAGCAGAGTGGAGCTTCAGAGCTGACCCTTGAACCACCTGCATGTAGGGTTTTCAATTAAAGCCATTTAGTACTCTGACTTGCAGCCACAGGCTGAGCACTTCCCTGCTAAAGGGATTGTGATGTATTCAGACTTAGTTTAGGGCTGTGGTGAGTGACAGAGGGCTCGTAGATTTAAAGAGTGGTGCAGATTACTTTTCCAGTTCACTGAAGAGGATACATAGCATGTTTTTTATAGGTGGGGAACTGAAATGAACCAGAGTACCCAATGCAGTGAGGGGAAACTATTTCCCTGTCAGTGGCTTTATAGAGCTAAGTCCAAAGGATTCTGGGACTGGGTGTGGCCCTGGAAGGTGGCACTGTGTAGGAAAAATGTCCCAGATGACCACTGGAATGAACAAGGACAAGAGGACAGGGATTTCAGCCAGCCAGGGTGGGCCTTGGGCACCTTAGGATAAGGGTGGTACCTCAGGAGTGGTGGAAGAGAGGCAGCTGCTGTTAAAGAGGACAGACAGGTACATATTTGGAAAACAGAGGGGAGAATGTGATGTTTAATTTCAGTGTTAGGCTGGTGAGGGAGGCGAGAGGCTGCTGTATCACCCAGGTTGTACCCGGGGACTGGGGTAGCTTAGGAAGACGATGGGTGCTGCCCCATTTATCCTTGTCTCCCCAGCAGGTACCTATTCACCCGGAAGTCAGTGCTACTCTTTACATTTATCTTTATCTCTACGCATGGAAATCAAATATGTGCTTTTGAAATTTAATTCAGCAGATTTTGCTGAGCCTGTACTCTGCCCCAGGCAGCTCGTGGGGGCATTGGGGAGAGAGAGTGAACGTGTTGAAAGAGGCTTGTAGGAGTCTGCGCTGGCAACCTGTAGACTTTGGTGAGTAGCGGATGGTGTACTCAGCCCTTTGATATTGACCTGTGCCAACCACCAGAGGGCAGAAGAAGAGACCCTTCTGCAGGAGCTGCACTCTTCTTAATGGCTCTGCTGGAGTAGTAGTCTGGCCCCTAGGGACCCAGGGCCCAAGAAGGAGGCAGGGACCCAAAGCAGCTGCTTGTGATGATTTCTGATCCTGTGCTTGGGGTTGGCTTGGTTTTGTCTTTGTTTTTGTTTTCCTTCCCAAGACATCTCCAGAATTGGATTATCCCTTGGTCTTGTGACAGCATGAGAGCTCTGTCAAATTACTGCACTGCCTGTGCTCTGGGGGCGGAGCCCCTTAGGCTGTGAAAGTGTTTTCTTTTATGTTAATGAATATGCATTGCCAGCCTAAAATGCACCAAGGTTTCTCAAGAAAATCCAAGAGGTGGATTCTCCTGGGTACTCCCTTCTCCTCACTCTCAGTTTGGTTTGGGGGATAATTGCAGCACCACTGGGTTTTCCCTAACTGAAGAAGACAGTGGAGGCAAACTACTCCAGGCACGGACCAGCACTTCAGATGGTACCAGTGTCTCAGTCCTTTGGCAACTGGGGTTGAATAGTTAAATGGCTCTGGGTACAGATAAATAGCCATACGCTTTTATCTCATGCTCAACCTTCTACATTTATTAACCTCTAGGTGTGACTGCTCCACAGCAAACAGAAATTCTTGTTTTTGCTTTGTTTTCTGTGTGACCTTACGTGATTCTCATCTGTGGTGGAGCAAGGCCAAGTTCACCACCAAGGAGCAGTTGGTGAAGATTTCCTGAGCACCTTCACAGTGTAGGGGATAGAGCTAGAGAAAGTTAAAAATCTCTGTTTTCTTTATGTGAGGAGTCAGTACTA
The DNA here is from genome assembly GCA_004025085.1 of Thryonomys swinderianus. Classification (NCBI taxonomy): domain Eukaryota; kingdom Metazoa; phylum Chordata; class Mammalia; order Rodentia; family Thryonomyidae; genus Thryonomys; species Thryonomys swinderianus. The sequence goes on along the minus strand of PVIC010000538.1, from coordinate 43,081 downwards.
ATGTGCTGTCTAAACTTTCTGTGCAATTGCTCGCATGATTGACTTGCTATGTTTTGGAATCACATCCTAAGTATTTAAAAAAATTCTAAAGCCAAACCCATAGTGGAGCCCTGTTTATCTCTAAGTATTAGTTCCATCCCCAAGTACTGGGCTTTGGGAGATGTGGACATCAGTTGGTGAACAGCCCGGGGCCGTGAACTCAGACTGCTGGTCTAGGTGTCTGTGCAGGGCATAGGGCAATGTGAACATTTGAGCAAAACCTTCAGTTTATTTCTGCAGTAAGAAATATTTTTCAGTTGGAAATCGCTTCATATTTTTAGAGGAAGTGAAAGACGTGCAAAGTATAGATAGAAAACTTTACTATGATTGCTAAAGAATTTCTCCTGAAACGCCATTTCCACTAGAAAGTGCTATTGTTTGGTCAGGTTTTGGAGAAGAAAAATGAAATATACTGTTGGCTGAAATAAAATCAACCTCATGGAAAACAAAGCAGAATTACATTTATTTGGTTCTATCAGGACTGCAATCCAGGAGTCACAAAATTCAAGCTGTACTGAAGATGTGTCTCAGGTTTTAGAAGAAGGTAGCCATTTTTATACCTTCAACTTTGAGGGGGACCCTTAACTATATCTGTTGTTTGTCAAGATTTGGGGTTGGTAATGCAAAGGTCAAACTGTTGTGAGAAAGGACTGGACACAGTCTCTGGAAGCAAAGGGATGGCTCCACTCATGGCTGGTAAGGCTGATGAATTTTGTTTTGTTCAGCCTCGGTCACAAGGTCACTGCACCCAGGCGTTGTGTGTCATTGTTTGTGCCTGGGGCCCATTGAACAAGGCCTCTTGACTCTGCTGTACATGCCTGCACCAAAGGAGCTGCACTTTTGGGAGGGCATAGTGGAGGGAAGAATCATGCAAGGACTTGAAAGGTGCTGATGGCACCATGCAGCCCTGGCCTTTTCTGAGCTGGCCCAGCCTGCCAGCTGTTGGTGAGTGCACTCCTTACGTGGTGTGGAAGCAGGGGGACTTCCTTGACCACTTGACCAGGACAGCTGGCATGGTTAGAAGCACAGAGTTGTCTTCTGCCCACCCTGTTGTCCTTCAGCCTGACCTCTTCCTCCACTCTCCATTATGGGAAGGTGAAGGAAGGACTGGCTGAGTAGGCAGGAAGCAGTCCAGGCAAACCCTGACCCCATTTCCCCAGGTATGCAAGAGGCACCAGAAGTGTCAGCCTCTGACTTGGCCCACATATTTTTCCTTTACAGTGCTTGGTACTTCCCCTTTGCAGTGATTGGAGGGATTCTTTTGGCTGAGTCTTTCCTTTTTCTGTAGAGATACAATATAGATTAAATCCCTAAACTATACTTATGAACATGTGGCTCAGTAAAATTTTACACAGGTAGATACATGTGCAAACACTACCCGGATCAGGATTCCAACTCTGGGAACATCCCCTAAAGCCTTCCCTGATCCCCTCCTCTCAATCCTCTCTACAGGGAACTGCTGTTCTGACCTCTGCCCCCATCAGTTCACTTCTCCTGCTTTGGAAGTCAAGTGGATCCAATTACACACATACACTCAAGAGTCTGGCTTCTGTGCTACTATGAATAACACTCTTGTAGATCTTCTGTTCAGCATAGACTCTTGCTCTTGGGCCCCTACTAAGAATGGAATCACTTGGCCAGAGGATTGAAGAATTCGCTGAAGTTGAGGTAAGCATGTGGGAGTTGGTGGAACAAATACCACTTAGCTATGAATAAAACATGTGTGTCCCAGGGTCAGCCAGTGGTAGGACCAAGTGGATGTTCACCCACTGCAAGGACAAGTGGTCTCTGCAGGCTGGCCTGGAGCCTTTGCTCTGCCACTTTCCAGCTCTGTCACTTGGGTAAGGGTAGATAACCACTGTGCCTCAGTTTCCTCATCTGTAAAGTGTGTATAACGAGGATGGTACCTACCTCCTGTCTGCAAGTGTACCTACTCACACCCTCTTCTCTACATGGCAAAATAATTCAATATAACTAGTGATTAAGGCAGTCATTCAGGGCTGGGCGTGTAGTTCAGTGGTAGAGTCGTGCTTGCCTAGCATATAAGGCCCTGGATTTCATTCCCACAGCCGAAAAGTGACTATGCATCCCTTCTTTTGTTCTTTAGCTTTAAGCAATCAGTAATTTAAAAATAATTAAAATATAATTTTAAAGACATCATTAGAATATGGCTAAATATTTTATGTATAAACCTACATTTTACTCGTCAAAGTGAGGACACCTCACATGCAGTGATCCAGCCTGTGTCCTGCCCTCCACAGGGCCCGTCCCGTCATCCTACACTCCAGCTGTTTTGTCTCTGGGTAAGCACTGGAGATGCATGCTGAGCCCCAAGGCTCCAGCAGGAGGAAGGAGTCCAAGCTACAAGAGCTTCCTCTGGGAGCACATCCATGCTGCTGAGTGTGTGCATGATGGAGGCCAGCTCTGCCTCTGAGAGTCCTCCAAATTAACTTCCATGTAGAATATAATAGTCATTAAAGGGAGCATCATGAAAACGTGCCAAGTTGAAGCTTGGTTGTACATCACTATAGTGCAACAATGATTACAGCAATTATTTTGAATGTCATCCAGTGTTTCAGGAGAAATGTTTTATTGCTGATGATATTTAGTAAAAAGATGAAATTCCATTGGTGTCATCACTATATTAAGACTCTCTCCTGACCACATACGTGCTTATTTTCCCCACGCAAGACAGAGTGCTTCTATATTCCCACTGTGTGTTCTGGGACTTCCAAGGGACATTCCTGAGTCATTGTCACAGATTTAGTGAGCACAGCCAGTATGGGCACCATGGTGACAGGGAGGACGGGGTGCACACAGCAGACTCCTGGACCTCTCAGAGCTTACACTGCATAGTGGGAAGTGGAGGAGAGACCATAAAGAGTAAACAAGTAATCCTACCATGCACACTGAATGACAGATGTGTGACTACTGCCAAGCAGCACAGAGGGAGGGGTGATCACAGTGTAGGGATGTGTGAGACCAGGTATGGTCCAACAGGGCAGGAGTGGGCCACATAGATACCAGGCAAATGGAAAATGCCTGGGGCCTGGGAGGGCGCCCTTGTGCCTGGCCAGGGCAAGCAATGAGGTCACGGGAGGAGGGGTGGCCAGAGCAGGGCCTGTAGGCACAGGGGACATACTGAGTGCCGCTGAGGAAGGTGAGAGATGCCCAAGGCTCCTATTTGAGCAGAGGAATGATCAACTCTGAAATATCTAGATTCTTCTGGTCACTCTGGCTGCTGTGCTGGGGATAGATTTCTAGTAGGATAGGAATAAAGGTGTGGCAGTTAGGGAGCTGTATCAGTTTGGCTTTGGGTTCCATTCGAGGTCTTGGGGAGCACTGTTCTGGGTGGATCCTGAAGATACAAACTCAGGGTGTTTGTCCAGCCCCAGGCACCCTCCTCTCTGGCAATGTTCCCTTCCTGTGAACTGTTCCCAGCTCTCATGAACTGAACCACTTTGGTCTTCCACACCCTTACACCATGAGGTTCCTGCCATGGGGCCAGTTGACCAGGTGGTAAATCCCTATAATACCTGAGCTATAATAAATTTCTCTTCCTTTATGTTATAGGTTTTGGGTATTGTGTCCAACAATGGGAAAGTAGCACGATATAAGCGGACAAGAGCTGAAATAAAAGAGCAGGCCAGGAATCCACCTGAAAGATGACAGCCTTGCTAATAGAGGTGGGAGAAATGATAAAATTCAGGTATGGCAGGCTGGATTTGTGCTAGAATAGATGATGTGTTTGTGTGTGTGTGTGTGTGTGTGACAAAGATGATCAGCTCTAAAAACTTTGGATTGGGCCCTATAGACTGTACTTAAGAATGCTTGGAAACAACAAGTTTACAAAGATCCCGAGTTCAGTCGGCCATGCTTGGTGTGAAGAGTCTGAGATCACATGCGAGGGGATGAGGAGGAGCCTGGGGCTGACTGAGAGTGCCGGGCCCTGAATGCTGTGTCCTCTGCACACCTGTATGTTGAGATCCAACCTCACAGGGTAATGGTGCATGGAGGTGATGCTTTGAGAGGTGATGAGGTCATGAGAGTCAAGCACCCGATTGACATCAGTGTCCTCTGCATATGGGGATACAACTAAGTCAGAAGTCTATCCCACCAGGGGCTTCGCAGCAGAACCTGGCCTTTCCACTAATTTTGGGCTTCTACTCCAAGAATTATGAGAAATAAATGTCTTTTGTTTAAGCCAGTAAGTCTCTGGTACTTTGCTAAAGCAGCCCAAACAGACTAAGATGAGGACATTCCCCGACATTCAGTGGGTTAGGACAGTGGGAAAGAACCAGTCATGGAGGCTTAAAAGGAATAGAGAAGAGACAGCGCTGTTCTGGAAGCTGGAGGAAGCCAGTGTTTCTGGCAGGAGGAAGGGACGTCCCTCTGTACCACGTGCACAGCACAGTCCAGAAGGATGGAGGTAGGTGGGCCTTAGGGATGGCTCAAGATTAAACAAATCAGTGTGCCTGGGACAGGACCTGGCTTCTGCAGGCTCTCAAGACTAGTGCTAATATTAATCACTACATCAGATTGTTTTAGTATTAGTTTCAGATTAGTTTTAACAACTATCTATAAAAAGACATTACTCAGCATATACAACTCTGGGCCATCAGAGGGATACTGGTTCTCTAACAGGCAAATAAAATCTTTCTACATGTTGAGAAAGGGAGAAGAACTCTGATTTCTTTATCGCTATATTTCTAGAGTCATGGTGCACATGGTCCTGTCTAAATGGAGCAGTTGCTCCAGCCAACACTTGTTTCTTGCCTTGCTGCGATGTTGTTTGGCTTTTCTGTGCCCCCTTCCCTGAGTGCACCCCATGGAGCCATTTGCAGGTCCTTTCATGCTTCTGCAATACATGGAGTGACCATGTTTCTATCCTCATGAGGTAACAAAGGCCATTTGTCTCTTTCTTTTCTTTGGCCAGCTCTTGTCAGCTCTGATTTTTCCTGCCAGATGAGTAAGTTTATCTATATAAGGACCACATGTATGGCCTTTGCAAAAATACCCAGATGCCTATGACCTGAGAGTCTGGGAGTCTTGCTGAGAAGTTACTCTTGATGCCTCACACCTGGGCCCCCATCCTACAGACAGGAAGAACAGACATTCAGGTGGCACTCATTTCTGCCAGCTGCAAACTTCTGCAGAAGCATAGTGTGAGGGTGTGATAGGCTTTGTTGCTCTTTATTCTTAAACATGACCTGTCACCTCTCTTGACTTTGCCTGTTACCACCTGGTCTCTGGTCACTGCCACGACAGCATCCCCATAAAGTGCATTTTCAGGAAAAAGAAGATAGATAAAAGTTCAGTGCATCTGGAGTCTTTGGGGGCAACTAGAGGAAGATTTGGTGACCTGGAGTCTTGAACAAAGCCATCCAAGATAAGCCAAGGCTTCCAGGGTAATGGTGAGTTAGCTATGATAGATCTTTATTTTTCAAGTCAGAAGGACAGATGTATGATTACTGTGAACCTAGTGTTACAATAAAGAGAAGTTTGGGCCCACTCCTCATGCATATTCCCTGTGCACCAAATGAGATTCCAAGACACCTAGACCTTTCATATATGCACCTGGCCCCCACAGGCTGGCTTATATCCCACTTTGAGGTTGAATAATCATCTCCCAGCTGCTGTGATAAAAGATGCAGGCTAAGTGGCTTACAGACGCAGAAAGTTATTTCTCACTATTCTTGAGCCTGGATGTGCATGTTTGGTGTTCAGTGAGGATGCTCCTCCCAGTTCATAGATGGCCATTTTCTCACTGTGTCTTTCCATGGTGGTAAAGGTGCAGGAGCCCTCTGAAGTCTCTTTCACAAGAACACTAATCCATCCACAAATACTCTAAACTCATGACCTAATTCCATGCCAGAGCCTCACCTGCAAACACTGTCACACTGGGAGTTGGTTTGTACCATAGGATCAGTAAAGAGAGGGCATTTTATCAATAGCAGTGTTCATAATCAAACTTCTCATCATTCCCACCCCAGAAGTTCTTTCCTGTAAACTTTCTCATCTTAGTAAAGATAATATCATCCTTCTGTTAGTTCCAAATTAAGCCCTTGTGTCCCTTCCCTCATATCTTAGACTATAAATCTAGAATCTTATCATTTATGAAATCCTTTACTTACAGCCGGGATCTGAACTTTGTCACTCGCCTGGAGTTTTTAGAAGTTTCTTAGCTAATCTTATACCTTCTCTGCTGGCTCCTGCTCTCCACTCACCTTTGTCAGTTTTCCACTCAGCAGCCAGGGTGATCCGTTTTACTGTAACAGGTCCCTGCCTCCTCGAGCCCTCTGATGGCATCCATTGCATCCAGGCAACATCTTGCCCTTGGGGTCCTACACAGACTAGCCCAGTTACTCCTCAGTTCTTCTCTATATTCCTTGTCCCTGTGTCAGTGGCACAGTGGCCACCTTGGCCTCCCTGTGGTACCTGGAGCGGGTCAGGTGCAGCCCAGTCTCAGGGTCTTTTCTTCTGCCACCTCTCCTTGCTGGAGGGTCTCTTCTTAAATACTCATGTGGGCTTCCCACTCCATCTCTTCCATGCCATCTTGTCAGTATGGGTTTCCCTTGGTATTAATAAGAACGAGGGTGGGGGAAAAGAGGGAGACTAAAAAATGACATTTCATCTATTTGGGAATAAGCAGGGAGAGTTGCACTGCAGACCAGCACATTAAGAACCCTGGATATTCTTAGGAGAGTAAGGTGAAGGGAAGGTTTTTGAAGACAAAATGAGGAAGATTAAATGTGTGGTTTTAAAGCAACAATTATTCACCACAGGATCCAAAGCTGGTCCAAGGCGGAACCGTTACTTGACATACACCCTTGCCAAAGTGTTCTTATGCGTGGCTGTGGTTCTGCAGGAGTCTCCTGTGATAGCTCTTGTTATTGAACAAATATAGATGAGATTCCCTGCTTCAAAACTTCTCTGCATTGTTTATTTCATTGTATTTTTAGGGTGCTTTGATACAAGTGACTCCGTTTTGATTTTGTCAGTTCTCATACCATCTAGTGTACAGTTCAGTTTCCCGTCCCCCTGCTCCTCCTCCTTTCAGCCCCTTCACTTTCCCTGTGCTGTTTCTCTCTGTGTGACTCCTCCCCTGGGGCACAGGAAGACGGCTAACCATGACTATCCAAGGTGGGCCAAGTGTATGCATAGCTTGACTTCGTCACGTCATAGCTGAGTGATGGAGGTCACAGATCCGACTGCCAGTGTCCTTCACAGCTGATTGAACATTACATGCAGGATGCATGACCCAAAACAGGCCCAAAGGACTCATTTCTAACATCTCGATGAGGACACTTTGCAAAAGAAAGTGCATTCTTCACTTAGACCTTTGATACTTAGGGTATAAGTGGAGCTCCTGGTGACTACGTGGCCATTACACAAGATGGTGTGACAAGATGGTACAAAAATGGCCTTGAATGAACACCTGTAGATGCAAATGAGCTCTAGAAAGTAGGACAGCTTTTATAGAGTGGAATATTTCTATAGGAAACTTGGTGTGGGAATGTGATGAGGGGAAGGAATAAATATGATACAGAAAGAAAATAAAAGAGCATGTATAAAGGGGGTGGAGGGGGGAGTGGGTAGGGATATGGGTAAAAATGAGAATTAACTTGTGGCATATACTGGTACAAATTTCCCAATGTTATATGTGATTTTGAGATGTATATAAATTGTACCAATAAAGAATTCAATTTAAAAAAATGGCCTTGAGTCCACCAAGGGCCAAGCAGACAGAAGAAGATGGCAACAGGAAGAGGAGTAGGAGGAGGAAGAAGAGGAAGAAGAGGAAGAGGAGGAAGAAGAGGAAGAGGAGGAGGAGCTTCTCCTAGGCACAAGTGATAGCTGGGAGCCCACGGCCCAGAAAACCTGGCTTCTCCTAAAGCAATGATATCAAAATAACAAGACTGGATGCAGTTTAATTAGATATCTCATAACTTCTTACACATGCCGAGCCATTTTACAGGAGGCAGGCTCAACGAGAGATATGAGGGGGAAGCTACGCAACTGTTGATATGGCCTCATTACTCCTCACAGCAGAACCTAGAGAAATATAAACATCCTCCAACAATAAAATGAGAGGCTGAGTTATGACATGGTCATGCATGAGAAAGTCATGTAGACTTTAAAAATCATATTTCAAACAACTTTTAGTACAGTGGAAAATAGTCATGATATAATGTTGATACAAATTTATATAAACAGTATAATCCTAATGCTGTGTTTTAAAAACCTTTACAGATAAAAGAGATTGGAATGAAATACACCAACACATAATAGTTTGTTTCTCTGGATGGCGAGATCATGATTCATTTTCATTTTCTTTTTTATCCTCATTGAAGTTTTCCAAAGAAGTTTTACTTTTATGATCAGAAGAAGAAGCAACTTTTAAAGATAAGAAGAAAGAACCAGAATGCCTTACTAGCATTTGGATTCTGCAATGTCTCCTATAGCCTTGTTTGTTAAAGACTGGGTCCCAGGATTGTGCTGTTGGGGTTTATCAGGACCTTTAAGAGCTGGGGCTTCCTGGGAGGCCTTCACAGCACTGTAGGCGTGGCTCCAAGGGAGGAGATAGCAGCACCTGGTCCCTTCCTGTTCTCTTTTGTTTCCTGGCCAGAAAATGAGTAGTTTTGTTCCACCGTATTTTCCTGACATGATGTGCTGCTGTGGTACAGGCCCAAAGCAATGGCCAACCAGCTTTGGTCTAGAGGCTCTGAGAGCACAAGCCTAAATTCTTTTCTCTATATAATTTGATCATCTTAATGATCTTGTGATAGTCACAGAAAACTGATGCGCATACCACTAATCATCAGGTTGAGATTTTCCTTAAAATCAAGCTATCCTTCCCACATAATGGCCCAGAAGCCATTCATTCCATTATGTACTAGAGTTGTCCCCATATCCATGTCCATTTTCTTTGTTGGGCTTGGGCTCCTGTATGAAAGAGCCCATGTGTGGTTCTTGCTGATCCCTGCAGGGCCGTGAGTGGCACATGTCTGCCACTTGGTATGTCTTTGGAAGGCTGAATTTGCAAGTGTGTGGTCCAAGTGTGCCATGAGTAGCTCCAGGCAGAGAGATGAAGAGAGGCAAGAAGTCACCCTAAGAAAAGTGCTTTGCTGGAGGGATGCATGGACATTCTGCTTTACTTTTCTGTGCCTCATTTTACTCATCTGTAAAGCGGGAATAATAACCATCACCTCTTTGTGGCACCACGTGACGTTACATGGCTTTGCAGAGATAATATGCTCTCTACAGCATGGGACATGTGGAAAGTGCTGGAGAAGTTACAGTTCTGTTAGATGCTCTTGCTCAGAACTACCCTCCGGAAGAGCCTGTCAGTCCCGGCAGGGACCCGGCTCAGTAGCTGTGCAGCTGAGGCTGTGTTTGGCTCCTCCGTTCTCCTCCCACATTCTACTTTTTATCTGCTTGTTTGCAAACTTCTTTCCCCTGTAGGATAATAAACCCCTTGAAATGGAGAATTTATTAAACTTTATATTCCCTTCGATACCTGGCACCTGGCAGATACTAAATAAAACATATTTAATTAACTTAAAATAATGTGTTTATTTTTCTTCCCAGGTGCCCTGCTTTTTCTTTTTGAATCACAGCGTTTTTTAAACTCCAGTGGAAACACAGTCTGCTCTCTCTAGAGCCGGCTCTGAGGGGTCGACAGCCTTTGCTTCATCTTCCAGGTGGGACGTTTGAGATGCAGCCAGAGCTTGGCTGCGGCCACACCCCACTCCCTGGAGCCCCAGCCCCACAGGGACTGTCACAGCTCTCCCTCCCGAGACTGATCGTCAATGCTCCCTCTCTCCTGTCACCTGTGGGTGGACACCCCTTTGTGGGAACAGCTCCTGGGCCCTCAGCAAATGTTCCAGTGGATGCAGATTTTGCTGGTCCTAAACTTCAGTCGGCCCAGGATTGGACACTTGCTATTAGCGCGTGGCTTGGCAGGTAGACAGGGAACGGAAGAATATACATTCCAGAGCCAGAGAAAAACAGCGGCCTGGGCCTGTCTTCCAGTCCTGGGGGAGTTACGTAGGAAGTGAAGGCCACCACGGCTTCTAATTCTGTCTTGCCGAGTCACTTGCTTTGTTAGGTTAGGCAGCTCCATTAGCTCGATCCTTCTGAATGCCACCCTCAGGCCCAGGGCAAAGTCAGTGGCTGTGACCTTTCTCCCCTGCAGCAAGGTGGGAAGTCACAGGAAATGATCCCTGCGTTTTTCAAGTATAAATGCTAATTGACAATAACCAGTTGCTTGGCTGATTTAGGAGCCTCTAGAGAAAGTTTCCTGTTTAACCTGTGAATAAGGCACTCCGTGTGATCATGAGGCTGCTGTCATTCATCTTGGCGTGGGAGCTGTGTCTGTTGGGGCCTGACTCATGGGCTGAGCTCGCCTGCCACCGGATGTCACAAATAATGCTGCCATTCAAAAGAGGAGGGATGCTAGCAGCAGGGTTCAGAAATGATTTTTTTAAAAATTAAAAACCTTATTTATGTGTCTTCCTAAATATTCCAAGGCCTTCCAGGAGGAGACACAATGATCTCTGTTTAGCTGGTGAGACAGAGGAAACAAAAACCACATTATGTGTAATGCCCCTGAAGCCAAATTACAATATTTACCTCTGCATGTTAACTTGATGTGCGCAATTATCTGTGCTTAGAACAGAAAATGGAAGAAAAGGTTCAATGAACAGCCACCTGTGTGTGGTGAATAATGTTGTTCCAACAGACACAAAAGTTGTGGGGGAGGATTCAGGAATCGGGGAGGAAGTGGAGCTCTTGAGCATCCCTTGGAGAGAGAGGCAGGAGTGAGCAGAGGGAGCAGCAGCAGGTGCCGGGCATCCTGCAGAGCGGAGGCCCCTTGTCTGCCCCACCGGGGGTGGGAGACACCCTTCAGCAATCAGGTTGTCACTTCCCCCTCTGAATTACCATTGATGTCCCAAGTGTTCCTGTATCAAAGATCAGGATGAAGGAGCCACTGTGTAGCAGGGCAAGCTCAGGGGCATCCGGAGGCCTAAGGCAAAGAAGGAAGAGTCATCCTGGGGAGGGTCCCTGTAGGTCTTTGTGGCTGCCTCCAGACTGCCAAGGACACAAGGAGACCCGGAAATAAGTTACACATGTTCCAGTTCCTGCCTTGCTGCTTGCTCTCCCATCCCCACATTTGGACGCTCCGATGCCTCTTCTGACTTTCCCTATGAACTGTGCCAAACTCCCTTGGGCACGCTGGCCAACTGCTTCCCCCTTTCTATTCTCTACCAGGTTTTCCAAGAATATTTCCTACTACATCAATTTCATACGAACCAATTCACCATCGAGGTTGGGCTAAGAAGAGTCCCATGTGCCAAACACAGGACTCTACTGTTATCACTGCAGCTGATTGGCCCAAAGAGGAGGTTCCAACCTAAAGTGAACGTTGAGGGGTCAGCTGAGGAGGTCTGCCTAATAGTGCTGGTCCTAAATGCCAACTGATTATGCTAATCATATCTTCTACCACCGAGTTCAAATCTGGACAAATGGTCAGCAATCTCCAGAAATGCAAAAGCAGCAGTGGTAGGTAGTCATGATTCCAACATGGCAAAGTCCTTGCCCAGTAGAGCAAAACAATCTTTGCACTGTGTAAGCTTGTTTCTCTACCAAGAGCCTGCCCTCCGCATGTCTGTCCAGTCTGCTGAAACCTGGCCCCTTTTCTTTGTACTTTGGACAGCCTTCTCTTCTTTCACCCCATTGACCAATGTGACTGCATTCATTGGCTTTTTATTACTGCAGCAGAATCCCTGATGCAGCTGACTTATTAGCAGAAAAGTGTTATTTAGCTCTTGGTCTGAAGGTTCCAGTCCCAGACCAGGCAGCCACATCACTGAGTTCTCGTGAGGGGTCCAGCTCGTAATGGTAGGGAGCATGTTTTAGTGTGAACCACTAGCAGTATAAGTCAGGAAGCAGGGAGGAAGAGGCGAGGTATGGCTTGGGGTCCCACAGCCCCCTTGGAGATCACATCCTCAGGGACCTGAAGACCTCCCTGAAGACACCACCCCCTAAGAGTCACATAGGGGGAATAAACTTCACACATGAGGTCTTGGGACCATCATCTCTCTGCAAACCACAGCAGTGACCATGTTCCTATTACCTGCAAACTTACAGAAGTTTAAGAATACAGAAAGAATAATCCCCATATAATTCTAGGGCTAAAAAATATTACCTCAGCCCTACTTCTGGTAATACTTTTTTTTTTTTTTTTGAGGCAGGTTCTCGCTTTGTAGTTCAGGCTGGCTCTGAGCTCACTATGTAGCCCAGGCAAGCCTGGAACTCAGCAATCCTCCTGCCTCTGCCTCCCGAGTGCTGGGATGACAGGCGTGAGCCACCACGCCTGGCTCTAGTAATACTTTTAAGCATGTGTGTGTGTGTGTGTGTAGATATTGCATACAGTTGGGTTTATAAATTATATATCATAAAAATTTTCAATGGCTAGAAATATTCAAGTCTATGAAAGACATACCGCATAGGATTTCATTATGGGATGGACCACGATCCCCTACTGGATAATTACGTTGCTTCTAATATTTTAGTGGTATAATTATTACTGTGATAAAACTTATTGTTCATCTCTAAATAGTAAGATTCCCACTGGGTCTTAGAGGATGGATTTCTTATATGCCTCCATATGGCAGGGTCCAAATCCCCAGATTTGGCCACATACTGGGGTTTGCTGGGGAGCATCAGAAAGTACTGGTTTAATCACTTCTCTAGTTACCAGGACCAATAGGCAACACCTCTAACTTAAAGGAGGAAAGCTTTATTTTGGTTCATGGCCCCAGTCTTCAATTGGTGGCTCCAAGGTAAGATCACATGGCACAGGAGAGTTGCTCGTGTTCTGGTGTCAGGGAAGCAGAGCATTAAGGGTGCAGCCAGGAAGGGAGATAAACCCTTCCAAGCCACGCCTCAGTGACCCATTTCTTTCACTCGACCTCATCTGCTAATAGCAACCCCTATTATCCAGTCATCCCTATAATCTGTGGTTTAAACCATAACAGGGCCCAAACCCAGAGACTATGGGTAGAGTGGGCTGGGGATGGCTGATCTTAGAATTTTACAACTTTCAGGAAAGTTTCATGGGATTCTGCTGGAAGTGGGACTCATTATGCTACATTGTTTTGAGGACCACTTTCCCTGGGAGGTGAGGAGGGACTTTAGCTGTGTTGGAATCCTGTCACCACTTTGCTGATGGCTGCCCAGGGCCTGATGACCCTTGGACAACAATATGTGTAGTAAAAGTTGGCCAGAAGGAAGTGGCTTTGTCCTTGTGCTTTCCATTGCTTTTCTCTCACCAAATAAACTTCTTTCAGTGTTCACATTTCTCATAGCAAAGTGGCCAGTCACACAAAGGAAGCAATTTGTAGGATAGGAGAGAAGTTCACAATGCTAACTTTCCATAATAACTGTCTTTCTCTCACAGAGATACAAACAGAAAACAAGAGTGATAACCACATCCAAAATATAAGCAGCCAGAAGACCTACACACTGAGGTAGGAGGAGCATATAGATCTAGAAAAAGACATCGAGTTCCTTGCATTTTTACTAGCATGTAAATGACTGATATTCAACTCCAGTTTGGAATAGATTTTTACCATTTGATATTGCCTCAAGATATGCTACCAAGACAATGTCCTTAGAGAGCTATGAAATTTTGCTTCTTTTATCCTTATTTCATAACTTATCTCCTGAGAGATAAACCCTGGAGGCAGAGAATCTCAAATTCTAACAAAGCTAAGAGATTAAACTCTGCTTTGTCTGTTTGGAAGCTAATGATGCTGTCTTCCTCCATGAGACAAAGGACAAGGCTGGGGACATGGTGTCCTAAAGACAAATGAGACTCTGGCACCCAGCTCGTGATTGTCAAGCCTCAGGCCTTCACACACCTTGGGTGCTATCTTGAACTATGGCCTGCTGCTTTCTTGCCAGCCTTGGTCCTGGTTTTGCAGTTTGGAACTATTGGCAGGGCCTGCTCCGGGCCCACTGACACTCCCATGACCCAAATGCTGAGCGTGATTCCAAGCTCTAGAATGGACATGTATAGCTCCTGAGGACAAACTGTTATATATCCAGGAATTGCAAGCCAGTTGTTTAGCACTATCATTATCAAAAATTAAAGTCTATAAATCTGTGGTTTAATACATGATATTAAAACAAAGGTAAATGTCATCACTTTTCACTTCCATACTATTTTTCTACCTTGTCTTGTTTTCTATAATCTTGAGGATATGAGCATTGATTACGTGTGTGTGTCTGTGTGTGTGTGTGTGTGTGAGAGAGAGAGAGAGAGAGAGAGAGAGAGAGAGAGAGAGAGAGAGAGAGTGTCTGTGTGAAACCTTTTTATGGCATGCCGTAAACACTTCTTTGTAACTATGGAATCACTTTTGCAGCTTGGCCTTGGCCTCATTGGGGTTGTTTAGCTCGCAAGAACAGGAAATGCTGCATGTCTAGGTTTTTACTCTTTCCCCTCTAGGAGCCAGGTATGAAATTTTGCCAGAATGTTGCTCACTTTCGTCCCTGAAAAGGCCAGACACATCTCTGGTTTTGTGTTGAGGGTGCTACTGCCATCTCACAGATGGAGGCCAGGGTGCTGATAAACGCCCCGCAGTGGGCATCGCTGCACATGAGAAGGAGTTATCCATCCCCAGGTGTACTAATGTCACACTGAAGGGACCTTGAACTAAGCAGACCAGAGTACACCAGGTCAGCCTGCCCTCAGCCTTCAAGCAGGGACAGAAGGACCAGTGAAGAGCATGAAGAATGCAGGGAAGGACCAAGCCCCACTCCATCATTGTCCCCCTGGGCAGAACAGAGGTGATTTTTCTGCAGGGGAAGATTCCAGGAGCATAAACATCTCTCGTTGCTTAGTCCTGGCTCCACACTCGCTGCATCCTTTCCCAAAGAAAGGTTCTCGGGCTTTAAGGGTAGGTCCATTCCTTTCACTGGAACAGGAAATAAGATCTGAATATGTTTCAAACTTGCAGAGCATGGTGCTTCCTGCTGGAGTGGTTGGGGCCTGGTTGGATAACCTTGCCAGGTGGCTCCATGGACATAGTGACACTGCTGGAATTGTACTTGGTGACACAGTCACCCAAGGGCTGTCACTTGAGTGTTGAAGAGTTCACACTTAAGAGGACCATCTGCAGAACTGACCTCTGAGGGCCAGGGATTTAGCTCAAGTGGTACTACACCTACTGTGGAAGCAGAAGGGCCTGAGTTTGATCCCCAGTACCACCAAAAAAAAAAAAAAATTGACCTCTGAACCTCGGAGATCTTTTTAATTCATATTTTCACCACAGATGCAGGTTCTTAAATCACAGTGCCAAGCATGTGGCCTCAGTGACACACTGCAGGTGCTCAAGAAATTCTTGAGTGAATGGATGGAGAATGAATGAGGTTCAGAGACATAAAGTGACTTTTCAGAGGTCGCACAGTGAAATAACCTGGCAATTTTCCTTCTTTCCCCCTCTTTCCAAGTACGTGTCATTTGGGGTGAATCCCATTCTTGAGGCTCTAAATTCCTCTTCCCACCTTCATCTGTGCAGGGCCCTCTCTACCCAGGTAGATGCTGAGGGCAGGTGGATGCCGGGGTCACGCAGGAGCTCAGCCTAGAACCTGCATAGAGTAGGAGATCAACAACACAGGCACCGATCCCAGGAGTCCCAGGTCCTGCAGCTGACTTCCCAGGCTTCGTGTGGCTCCACTCATCGAGTTGCTCCAAGTCAGCCTGCCAGTTTTTGCTCTTGTTAGTGCCTTCTCATTTGTGGCTTCTAAGTAGTTTCCTCAAAATTTCCACTAGCAAGAAATTGAGAAATCAAAACCAAGATGAATGTGTACGTACACACACAGGGAGACTTGATTCTCGTTATTCAACTATCAAGGCACTGAAAACCCTGAATTAGTCAGTACTGAGGAAATACCTGGTCAGGTAACTGTGAGCCTTGGTCTTGGCACAGCTCTTCAGACCCCAGAGTAGGTGGGAGAACAGGGTCTGTGTGTGGCAATGTGGGCCAACCCTGGTCCTCCCTGGGACATTTTAAATTTGTGAGTCTGCAAATCAAGCCAGTATGAGTGCCTTCTACTTTTCCTTTTTCATATGAACAGTCTGATTAATTTATCCATTTAGTACAAAATGCTTTTTGCTGTGCTCTAAAAATGAGGTACAGCTGATCCTACTTTATTCCAAGAACCGGAAGCCCTGTGGCTCAGGCTTTTTTTTTTTTTTTTTTTTTTTTGAGACAAGGTCTCGCTTTGTAGTTCAGGCTGGCCCTGAGCTCGCTATGTAGTCCAGGCAAGCCTCAAACTCAGCAAGCCTCCTGTCTCTGCCTCCCAAGTGCTGGAATTACAGGCATGAGCCATCATGCCCTGTGACTGAGGCATTTTATATAAGAAAGCTTTTATGAAAACATCCTCTCCAACTACAAATGTACAGAGATACTCATTGGGCATCAACTCCAGGCACTGGAGCAGGCTTTCGTGAGTAAAAATTGAATATGATGGTCTAAACTTCAAAAATCATGGGTTAAACTTATTTCTACTTCTAATAAATTATTGTACTTGGCAAGGAGAAAATAATTTTCTTCTCACTGTTTGTCGCTCAGCTGTTATGATAATGTTGCATTGAAAAACAAGCAAAAGTTCCCACGTTGTACAATAGCAACAATCATACTGGATAGGGCTGCGGAAGTCTTGCCTGGGCTCATGGTCAGGGCTGGGCCTGGCTGGGGTTTGTTTGTCTGATCTAGAAGGGCGTGGTGCCGTGGCTGGGATTCTTCCTCCCCGTGGACAGACTGGCCAAAATGGCTCAGGAACAGGTGATAGCAGTGAGTGAGTCTGTTCTCACCTTTCAGACCACTGGGCTTTCATGTGATGGCAGAGCTGTAGCACAGGAAAATGTATGAGGCTTTCAAAGATGCAGACTCCTTTCCAGTTCATTTTGTACATTAAGGCAAGCTGCCTGGACAAGACTGAGATCGAGGGGTTGAGAAAATGACGTCTTCTTACCTAAAAGAGATGATCAAGTTCTATAGCTAAACGTGCACAAAGAGAGGGTGAAGAACAGGAATCAGTAATGCAAACCACTGCATGATTCATTGCTTTAAAGCTTCCTTCTAGAAATCCACTCCAGCTGAACAATAGACAGAAGCTTTCACTTAGAGATGGCACCTACTTCTTTGGGTGGCTCAGCTTGTGACCTTGCCCTGGCTTTCTCCTCTGTTGGCCTTGCTTTTATCAAATGGGATACATAGCTGGAGGTATCTGTCTGAGGCTGGGCTTGGAAACCTGGAATTAATGTCTTTATAATGGGCCCTCATTGGGAGCTCTCTAGAGGTGAGGCTCAGCTCCTTCCAAGTAGCACTCTGCAAAGTGCTAAATCCCAGAGAAGTGAATATTAATGGAAATGCATTAGGTAGGAGGTGATCTTGAGTTTGTGTACTTGATCCCAAAACCATCCTAGGAAACGCTTTGTGTCAGGCTAATTTTGATCATTCTTTCAGTAGGGGTGTGTTCTGATAATAGGACTGGACAAGTTGCGTTACTTCCTTTAATGCCTTGCTAGAAACAGATTGATTTTGTTTTTTATGTAGAGCATGATACATCCCTTCCATTAAACAAATTAAACTGCTTAGGTCAGGAAGGCTACAAGAAGGAGCAGTGGCATGCTGATAAATGTTTAACAGCCAGTTCTCTGGAAGAAAAACCTGATCTGTTTTTTTTTTTTTTTTGCCAATTTCTGTGTATAAATCCTCCCACCACAGCTGATGTAGGGCTTCCAACCCAGTGATGTCTCTCAGTGGAGAACTGGGAAGAGATGTGTCTGTAGGAGCCTCTTCTCCTTACTGAGCTGGAATCCGAGTTTGTTTGCCAAGTGTTCCTCTGGGGGAGATGAGACAGTGTGTGTGTGTGTACGTGTGTGTCCCACTTACACTTTCCCAGAGCAGGATGAATCAAGGTGAATCCAGAGTGTCAGTGGGAAGAGATCTGTCTGAAATCAGGCAGATTAAGTGATGATGACATTGTATATGTTTTCCCCCCATCGTGACGACTGCTAAAGTGCTTGCTAAGTACTCCACAGCCCACCGACTCAGTTGCTCCTCGTGAGGTATGTTCTATTTAAGAATTTAAGGCATAAACACTAAATGGCACTAACCTGGTCAAATAGTGAAGTCAAGGTTCAAATCCAGGCGTTTCAGCCCAGAGTCCTGGTCTAGAAGTCATGCACATATCCTGGCACTTCCTCACTACTAGAAAAATAAAAAGTGGGATCAGGCCCTCCTATTCCTTGTTATACACATCCTTGTCATTGTATCAGGTGGCCCTTATCTGTGTCCTCCACGGGCAAATGAAAATGTCTTCTTAAGATGAAGGAGCGAGCATACCTTCACCAGGCAGGATGTGGCCCACTGGGGCTAGGACAGAGGCAAATGTGGCTTCTACTCACTCACAAGAGCTGCTTGGCAACACTTCTAGAATCTTATATGCTACTTTAAAAATTAAGTTGTATGAACTTACAACCATGATATTAACAGTACAGAGAATAAATACTCACCAGTCATCTCTCCCTGAAGATTTTGCTGTACTTGGTGCCCTTGGTATATCTGTGTCAGCAGTATCTGGAGACACCTGTATAGTCGTGTCCACTGAGCTTCCCTTTCCAACCACGTGCTTAGTGACAGCAGAGTGGTAGCTTGAAGCTCCCCATGGCAGGATATCTGGACACGGAAGTCAGTTACAGCCTCAGAACAGGGCTTGACTTATTATTTCATAGATGTGATAGACTTAAGATGATAGAGGAAGTGTTACAAATGCAGTGCAATGTACCATGTCTGTAGCTGTTACACCATGAATAGCACACAACTTGTACATATCCCCAATATTTGAATGCTATTCTTCACTTTAGTGAACCTCCTATGTTGTCAGTGAACAAGTGACATTTTGATAAACAGATTTGGGGGCACTTTTTATACACTTTCTGTACACTTTTGTCTGATTTGTTAACAACCAACATTCCAGATGGAACTATATTCCTGCCGGCTGCCCATAGATAGGAGGATTAGACAACAAGCAATGAAATTTTGATTTTCAGCCAGGATTCTCAATGAAAAAAGTGGATAAAACATATAAAATTGGCTAGAAAAGCAAGAAACAAATCGAGATTCGCCGTCACTCCAGGTCACCGTTGAAGTAAAAGTTTCAAGGTAGCCAAGCAGAGGAGGAGCTGATGTGGAGTTAGAGACAGAGGAACCTGGCAGAATCCCTGAGCCAAGGACATGAGCTAGAAGCAAGGAGATGCCAAGGGGCTGGAGCGTCCCAGCAGAATCTCAGGGGGACGCCCTGCTATTGGTGCATTTCTTGGGGTGGTCGCCTGGTCTCCTCTGGTCTCTGTCAGGTTAAAGCCTGCAGGGTAAGTCACTGTCCTGGACCTGCACATTGCAATGATGGACTAAAATAGAGACGTGTGTCGTGCTCGCTTCGGCAGCACATATACTAAAATAGAGACGTGTGTAGCTTGAAATGGCTTCTGTACATTGTAAACTGCAGTGAGAAATCAGATTTGTCTATCAGTGCGCATCCCTTTAAATTAACTCACCTGGGCAGTGAAAGAGCTGGGCTTGATTATTCACATCACATCTGTGACACAGAGCCATGAAAGGCAAGGAGACAGCGGCATGTACTGCTCTGCAAGGTGCCAGCAGCTTATGGACACCTTTCTCTTCCACAGAGGCAAGATGCGGGTTGTCTGTACAGATGTTGGTGGCTGTCAGCCTGAGCTATGGGTTGGAAGCTGAAGTTGTTACATCTTCTGGAATCAGACTTGTGGACAAGTGGAAAGAATGACTATTTCTTTATTGTGCAATTATTTCAAAGCACGCATTCAGAATTTCAAAGCATGTGATGAGGAAGTTAGTATGCTGATCAGCAGACCAGGTGGGCTGTGCAGGGAAGGGCTCAAGCACTCAGGCTGGAAGCAGAGAATCCTGGTGCTGCAGCATCAGAGGAGAGAGGGAAGCCAGCCTCTGTCATTTTCCTGGTGATTACTCAGGATGGCTGCTGCCAGAAATCATCCTATACTCAGTGCAGATATCACAGCCACAGGACACGCCCAACATGGAATAAGTACTACTACTATCACTGTTGAAATACTTTCCCCTGAGATTAAGTTTGTGTCACTTGTGCACCAGGGCCTTTGCGTACATCCTCTACATTGGAGCTAGAGCTTCCTTCAGATGCAAAACACAGGCTCAGAAAGTTATTTCCTAAGATCTCTTCTTGGTGTCTGTCTGACTCCAAAACTTGCATTTTGATATCCATATTATGTTGCTGCAAACAGACCCCAGGACAAGAATCCTCCCACAGCAGCCCCCACACTCTGCATGCAGTGCAGCATGGTGAGCACTGAGGACACCCAGGCAAACATGCTGGCAGCTGAAGTATGTTCTATGCCCCATCAGGTGATGCTGGGTGGCAGGTAACTATTCCAAGAAGTGTATGGACACCTCTGAGGGTGTGCAAGAACTCTGGAGAGGGGAATCCTGGGGAAGACTCACTCCTTGCAGAGCTGGCAGGGTGGTGGGCAGCTTTGCAGCTAGAAGTGTTTGTGACAGGGCGACCTTGCCATCTCTGCAGAGGGCTGGCCCTACCTGCCCTCCATCACTGGGACACAGACAGTAACATTTCCTTCCAGGTTCTCCACTGTGTTCTCAACATCATGTGTGAGGGCCTTGTTATGTTAGTGGGTAAATAATTCGGGTAAAATGTATGCAGAGAAACAAAACTAAGGTGATAAAAAATGTGAATAGGAAAACCTACCTATCTTAACTCAAAAGTAACAATGCTTTAGCTATTGAAAATTCTCTACAGCAGATTATACTTGACCTTCCCTCTCTACAAGTGTGTCTCTCAGACACAATGTGTAGAATCTGCTGTGGAGTAGTGTGCCTGGCCACATAGTGCCTGGAGTACTGTGATTCAGTTTGGCTGCTCAGTGATTTCATTCCCTAGGTATCTGCCCTCTGGATCATAAGGGCCTGTGGACTATCTATAGTCCAAAGCCTATTCATTCCTTAATTTTAAAAATTTATTAGTGTGTCCTCAAGGTGTGTCCGTTTGAGTATAAAGGACTCAAACTTATCATTTTTATGGCAGAGTAATACTCCATTTTATTAAAAAAGCCACATCTTCTTTATCTAGTCTCCAGTTCATGGGCATTTGAGTTGTTTCCAAGATTTAGCTATCACAAACTGAGCTGCTATGAACACAGATGCACATATGTCTCTACAGTATGATTCTTTTAATTCTTTCAAGTACATTCCTAGCAGGAGAATAGCAGGGTCAAATGGGACCTCTAATCCTAGTTTTCTGAGAAATCTCCACACTGATCTCCACAATGGTTGCATAAGTCTATGTTCCCACCAACAGTGGAGAAGGATTTCTTCATCCTGTAACCTCACCAGCATTTATTGCTGGTTAATTTCTCAGTAGCAGTCAGTCTTCATGGAGTGAGGTGAAATCTCAGTGTTGTTTTCATCTGTATCTCTCTCTTTTTTTTTTTTTTTTGAGACAGGGTCTCGCTTTGCAGTTCAGGCTGGCCCTGAGCTCACTATGTAGCCCAGGCAAGCCTGGAACTCAGCAATCCTCCTGTCTCTGCCTCCCGAGTGCTGGGATGACAGGCGTGAGCCACCACGCCTGGCACTTCATCTGTATCTCTTGATGACCAGTGAGGTTGAGCATTTCTTCATATGCTTCTTGGCTGCTTTTACTTCTTCCTTTAAGCAGTGTCTGTTCATTTCAGATGCCCATTTTTGAACTGAGTCTTTAAATTGAGGACACAGTAATAAGTGAAATAAATAGGTCACAGATATGTAAATATCATGTAAATTTCTCTGGTATGAGAACTTGTAGATGTAAATGAGTTCTAAAATGTATGATAGATTTTGTGAAATAGGAAATATTCAAAGGGAAAGTGGTAGGGGAAAGTAATGAGGGGAAACATGATTTAAAAAGAAAAATAAAGCATATGTATATAAGGGGTGAGGGGTTATAGGCTGGGTAAGGATATGGGTAAAAATGAGAATTAACTTGTGTCATATACTGGTACAAATTTCTCATTGTTGAGTGTGATTGTGAGCTGTATATAAAATTTACCAATAAAAATTCAATTAAAAATAATTTAAAGAGTGTGAAATAATTTTACAATGAACAAAATCACAAATGCCTGAGATTGTGTACTACCCAGAAGAACTGGGTTGCTATGGTTCCTCTGGGCCCCTCCTGACCCTGATCCTGACCCCCATGAGATGTAACCACTCCTTTGTATTTTAGCCATCTTGCTTTTATTTATAGTTTTTATATCTGTATGCTCCACCCATCAATATATCCAGTTACGTGTGTCACTAAATTTTAAAATTTGATTTATACTCAGTATTTTTTTCTGGGATTTGCTTTTCCCTCAAAATTGATTTTGAGCTTTTCTCATTTTGTTCTGAATTTGGATAACTCATTTCCAAAGTTTGCTAGCTATACCATTCATTATCTAATTTTATAGTTTCTTTTGGTCCACTGTTTACTTTTTTCTTGCATTTCTAATCTTGGATTTTTGAGGTTGTTTTTTTTTAAATTTGAATGATTTGGAGGTTTTGATCTATACTTCTATTATTTTATATGTAGCATATATCTTAAACTGTTTTCTATTGCTATAACACAATAACTGGGGCCGGATAGTGTTTAAAGAAAAGAAGTTCACTTAACTCACAAATATGAAGGCTAAAAATTCAAACAATATCATCTTTGTGAATCTCCCCCTGGCCCAAGTCATATTGCGTCATAGTGGTGACATCATGGTAAAGTGTATGTGACAGCAATCACATAGAGAGACAGGAAGCCAGGAGACTGGGGAGGGACTGCTCTTGCTCTTTGATAACAATTGCTTTAGTTGAAATTAGCAGGACCCCAGGAGAAGTATCTTAACCTACTCCAAGGGTAAAGTTCCCAATGACCTCACTTCCTTCCACTGAGATCAGCCTCTTAAAATACCCATCACCTCCCATAATGGCCACACTGAGAACCAAACTTCCAACACAGGAAATGTTGGGGACAAACTCAAGCCATTTCCAAACCACAGTACAGTGCCATTGTTGACATACTTTCTGAACTGAATTAATTTCTGAAGTTAATCAATATTTTAAATTTTTTTCCAGAGCAAGAGTGACTTTCACCAAGTGACCCTGCTTACCTCACTGTTTCTGAAATACACTTAAGTTTTAGCATTTTAATTTAGTTCTGCTCTTTAGCCCTTCAGAAAATTTGATTTGATTTTTCCATGTTTTCATCATGTTTGTCCACTTATCTTTTTTTATGTTCCATGCCTTCCTTCTGGAATCTTCTGCCTAAGGCATATCCTTTGGAATTTCTTTTAGCAAATGTTTATTAGTGTGTGTGCCCAGAGGTCTGAAAATGTCTTTATTTTGACCTTATTCTTGAAATCCAGATTCAAAATATATGTGATCCTATGCTAAATTTTCCTCAGCATACTGAAAATGTTTTTTGTTGTATTTTGATTTACCAGTTGATGATGTGGAGTGAGACTTGATTGCAATCATCTTCGTAGGTGACCTGTCTTTTCTCCCTGTGTGATTTAATATTCTACTCTATGTCTTTGACATGTCTACCTCTTTGCCACTGTGCCTGACTTTCTTGCTTCTAATTCTGCTTGGAATATAACTCCTTTTCTTTGATTTTCTTCATGATTTCTGGAAATATTCAGTTATGATGTCTTTGAATATGGCCTGTTTCTCATCTCCTTCAAAAGGGCTGAATCTATTTTAAAGTAAGTGGGGCACTTGCCCTGGGCATGGAATTAAGGAGTAGCCAAAGTCCAGAACTAAAGATATATTTAAATACAATATATTTAGAAGTGAAAACTTATGCAGACAAAACTTATGACAAAGTATCAAGATTCTGAATAAAGACAGAATCTGGGAGTATTATGCTGAGAACTTTAGAGCCTAAAGCAAAAGGAAAAAGGTATGTTTGGTGATTTCTTTTTTCTATATTGCTAATTCTTTTCTAGAATTAAAGTGCCTGAAAAATATCAAAAACTGAAAGCTGTCATATTAAAATTTGATATTGTTTTAATTTTAAATATTGTATTTATCCCAAAGTCAGGATTCATTGTAAGTTTATGTTTCTGGCTTTAATGGAAATGAAGTCATCAAAAATATTTTTAAGGAAAGTATTGACCATTAAAAATACCTAAAATCTGGGCTGGAGATTTAGCTCAGTGGTTCCAGCACCTGCCTCGCAAACACAAGGTCCTGAGTTTGATCCCGGTAACCACATACAATGCTGGGCATGGTGACTCACGCCCACCAGCCATCAATACCACATACCACAGTGCCGGGCATAGTGGCTCACTCCTGTAATCCCAGCACTTGGGAGGCAGAGGCAGGAGGATTGCTGAGTTCCAGGCTTGCCTGGGCTACATAGTGAGCTGAGGGCCAGCCTGAACTACAAAGTGAGACCCTGTCTCAAAAAAAAAATACATAAAATCTTATATATGAGGTGTAAATTTTCCCTTTCTAGATGGGAAGATCTCTTTCCAGTGTTAGTTTCTATTCCAGAAGGTTATTTTTTAGAAAAAAAAAATGGTGATGATATGCATAGTTAGTTAGATGATTTGTCCATAACTTTACAGCTGGTTATGGGCAGAGCTGTGCCTGGAAACTCTGTCTCCATATGGAGAGTCTTGTGCCAAACTCTCCATAGGAGGTGAAGATGTATCAGAACTTGGAGGCTGGGGAACTATCGGAGAAATGACAAACCACCAGCTGAACTGGGCCATTTCTGGGGTTGTGACAACAGGGCTGCCAAAATTCACCATATATATATATATATATATATATATATATATATATATATATATATATATATATATATGTGGGGGTGGGGTGGGGTGGTGTTATGTATTACTGTGTGGTGTGTCTGTGGTATGTGAGACATGGTGTATATATTGTGGCATGTGACTGTGTCTGTATGATGTGTCTGCATGATGTGGTATGTGTATATGTGGCATGTGTCTACATGGTATGTAGTATATGTACATGGTAGAGAGGAACTCATCTCTGAGCTGATATTTCCCAGGCCTCCATTATAGGACTTCAGAGGTACTGTTATGAAATTTAACTATTAGACTTCTTTTTTTTTGAGACAGGATTGCGCTTTGTAGTTCAGGCTGGCCCTGAGCTCACTATGTAGTTCAGGCAAGCCTCGAACTCAGCCATCCTACAGCCTCTGCCTCCCAAATGCTGGGATTACAGGCTTGAGCCATCAAGCCTGGCAACTATTAGACTTCTTGACACTTGATTCTGCAAGAATATTCTTCTCATACCAGAGTCACATGACCTAGGTTTTCACACACTCCTCAGTGATGTCTCCTGTAACCAGAATTTGAGCTAGGAAGTGGTTCACTATTGTACCATATACTGGGAAGAAAGCTCCACTAACCCCAAGACCCAGGATGCTAATGCATCATCTTTTATTTTTTTTCATAGGAGGTTAATACTTATGAAATGCTCTGAGCATGTTAAGAATTCATATAACATTTGAGGTAGACGGAAGAAGTTATTCCTACACAGAGGGAAAAATCAGACAATGCTAAAACAGCTGTCTTCCAACACAGGGCCAAAATTTAGACAAACCACACTGAGTCTGATCAAGTGCAACCCTCCTGTTCCTTCTGTGGTTCAAGTCAAAAAGTCTTCCAAACTCCTATTGCCTGAGACTTCATACTGTTGGTGAAAGATAAGCAAACACATTTTGCCTCTATGCTCTTGCCTAACAAAGAAGAAAATCACCATCTTGTATCAGCAATTGCCTTAAAGCATTTCTAGACCACTACCTCTCGAAAAGCTAACCTGTGGCCCAGTAGGAATGCAGCTGGGAGGATTTATAAGTGATATGTGCTCCACATAGCCACTATAGTTCATACCTAGGTTCCCACACTGGCCCTTCAACACTACCAGGGGATACCCAGGAGTCTCACTAACACTGAAAACAAGTCTATTGTTGTTGAGAACCATCCTGTTTGGGAAAATAATTGGAAGGTCAAAATTGACCAGTCCTTCCTTCCTGCCTGCCCATGACTTTGGACTCAACTCACCTCTGGTAACAACAAAGACTCTGGTGGTCCCACATGCTGTGATGCTTCAGGGCAGAACTACCCTACTGCTGGTATCTGCCCTGCCTCTGAGTCTTTGTTACATTCTGTTACTCCAGAGGTGAATAAAAAGTGTAACAGGCTGGGTCCTGGGGTCTTTTGCTACCCAGAGTAGCAAGGATCCGGGCCAAGCTCAGCTTCTCTAAGCTTCATTTCTACCTAATTATTATTTCGTCATGTGCAACCAACTCACAAGAGACTAGAACCTAATGCAAAGGTCTTAGTTATGTTCCCTTCCCATTTCCCACACATTGTCTCCTTACCAAGTATATAGCTGGGTTTCCAAATAATTGTAAAAAGTCTAGCTATATGTTTTCCAGTGCTATGGAGCACCATTTGTGTTTATGTAGATTTTGGTGAAACCACACATTCAGTTCTTGTGCAGAATCAACTACTTTTCAAGTGCTCAGCCATTGGCCAGGGTTGGTGGGTCCAGTGGTAAACAGCACAGCTGTAGGGATGATTCATTATTGAATGAAGTCCTGTTGGATGTCACTGGTCACCCTAGCACATGGTATTCCCACCTGTGTCAGGCAGTGGAAACAATATTC
Organism: Thryonomys swinderianus; assembly: GCA_004025085.1. Lineage (NCBI taxonomy): Eukaryota > Metazoa > Chordata > Mammalia > Rodentia > Thryonomyidae > Thryonomys > Thryonomys swinderianus. The sequence goes on along the minus strand of PVIC010000538.1, from coordinate 16,234 downwards.
TTCTTCTTCTCTCTTTTTTTTTTTTAAGTTTTTTTGAGAGAGGCTCTCACTCTAGTTCAGGCTGGCCCTGAGCTCACTATGTAGCCCAGCCAAGCATCCAACTCACAGCAATCCTCCTGCCTCTGCCTCCTGAGTGCTGGGATGACAGGTGTGAGTCACCAAGCCTGGAAACAATGTTTTTAAAGTTCAACACTCTGTCTTCAAGTTCTTACTACATTGTCACTATCTTTCCATGTTTTAAAATTTTCATATTTTTATATATTATATGTTTTCTTACTGTTATTATAATGCCTTCTATCCCTTCTAATCCTTCACACAAAAGTTCCCTGAAGCTGTGATGGCTTTGGGCCTTCTACTGCTTTGGCAAGAATCATAATTTTTAGCATCCCTGACTGTTCTACATCCAAAAGCTAGTTTGGATGGTGTTGGCTGAGTCTCCATGTCCTCACACTTGTTCTTATACTTGTATAAATACTCAAGGTGAGTCCGGTCAGTTGGCAGCCAGTGTCCAGGGCTGACAGCAAACAGGTGCAGTCCTCAGCTGAGCTGGCCACATCGTGCTGGGCAAGGAGGGAAGCCCCCAGGCTTGCTAATGCTAATAGCTGATAACCAACTGGTTACATTGTACAGGCAGATTGAATGATGGGTCAGGGGCTTCTGAAAATGCTTTGGTGGTGATTTCCACAAAGGCTACTCCTCCCACTAGAGGCAAGGGTCTAAGTCTCCTCCTCTTGAACTTGACTGATGTCCTTGATAGTTTTCTGTTGCTTTGTTATAAATCACCACCAACTCAGCCACTTAGAACAGCACCCATGCTCTTTAGGTCAGAAAGCCCACATCTCCTTTCTGTATTTTCTGATTAGGGTGTCACAAGGCTAAAAGCAAGATGCTGAACAGTGTGAGTTCTGGTCTGGAGGCTTTGATTTTGCCACATGGCAGTAGCTTGTTTGTAGTTATAGGACAAATCTGAAAGTAGAAAAAAATCCCATTTTTTTCTCCTTGTACTTTTGGAAGGGGTGGGATGCTAAGCACATACCTCACTCCCTGAAGTTCTGTATCAGTCAGCTTTCCCATTGATGAGATGTAATACTTAACACCCACGACTTCAAAGATGAAAGGCTTAATTTAGCTGATGGTTTCAGGGGATTCAGTCTGTGATCAGGTGGTTTTATGGCAGAAACATCATTCTGTGAGGGTATGGCAGAGCAAAGCTGCTCAGCTCATGGTGGCTGTGAAGCAGAACAGGGGAGCAGTACCAGAGAGGAAGGGCCAGGGGCCAGATATAGACTCCATGACCCACCCCAACACACTCAGTAATGTGCTTTACTAATGTGCTAGGTACTTCTTAATCTGAAGAAGCTGACATATCGGGAGTAATGTTCACAAGTTCCAATGTGTGAAGAGCCAAATTCACTTAAAATATACTTCCCCTGTGCCAGACATTAGGAAGAGTACTAGGGATACTCATAAGGACTGTATAGAAGGCAATGTCTGCCCACATGGAGATTAGTGCTAGGGAGGGGGAAACTATGCAAGTTAAGTATTTAAGACTATGTGAATGTCAGCAACTCATAGAAGGAAACAGAGCAGTATAGTGGATCAGGACCAGGGTGTGGGAGAGATGGCAAACCCTCCTGCCGATGGTGAAGGCCTGCCTGAAGAGGTGGCAGCTAAAGCTGAATTGCAGTCACTTCTGCATTCATGCTTGTTTTGAATTGTGAATTTATTCCAATATGATTGCTAGATTAGCAAACAAATGTTGTATTTACCTAGGTGTGATTTCATTTGTAAAAACACAAGGTAAATGTAGCAATTGGCATCCAGGCAACCAAGCTGTTTAGGAATGCACGGAAGACACACAAAGACCTCAGACATTTTTCCAGTTCCTGTAGCTCACACTGATTTGGAGAGACCCATGTATACCTTGCAAGTGATCTCCCCTATTCCATGTGCAATAGTTTACAAGGTGCAGCTTCTCTGGGGTCTGCTTTCTCTAGAAAATGCATCAGAGCAGGTATCTTTTATTGTCAGGTTGATCTATTACTAGCTTCTTCTTCTTTTTTTTGAGACAGGGTCTCGCTTTGTAGTTCAGGCTGGCCCTCAGCTCACTGTGTAGCCCAGGCAAGCCTGGAACTCAGCAATCCTCCTGTCTCTGCCTCCCGAGTGCTGGGATTACAGGCGTGAGCCACCACGCCCGGCACTGTGGTATGTGGTATTGATTGCTGGTGGGCTTGAGTCACCACGCCCAGCATTGTATGTGGTTACTGGGATCGAACTCAGGGCCTTGCGCTTGTGAGGCAGGCGCTGGAACCACTGGGCTAAATCTCCGGCCCTCTTTTTCCTTTTTTGAGATGGGGTCTCACTATGCTGCCCAGTCCTGGCTCTAACTCACAAATCTCCTGCCTCAGCTTCTCCTCTAGAGGGGATTATACGAATGTGCCATTTCTGTCTTTTAAAAATGTGTCTCTGAGTTTTCCCAATAAGCTCTGTGAGTTTGATTACACTATTTTGCATAGCACGGTGTTTTTAGGAAGGCAGAAGTCACGTTATAAGAAATCTGACTGAAGAAGATGCTGTGGGGATCTAAGACCACTGTCCCTGAGGCAGAAATGAGCTTCGTGTGTCCAAGGAACAATGTGTCCCCCTGACACAGGAGAGAGGACCTGAGAGGGGGTTAGGGAGACACAGCCAGAAGGCCTAAGCCACTTGATCCTTGTAGTTAGGGGTTTGGTTGGAACATGGTGTATGCAGTTAAAGATCACCTGTTAGTGTAGCCTGGACCGGAGAGGAGCTGGAGATAGAGACTGGTCATCAGCAGCTTGTCCCTAAGGCTGCCCCTGTAGGCTGGCCAGCGGAAGTTCCCACTGGAAGCAGGAGGAGAGGAGGTGTGTTTTCTCCATTCTTTTAAATGCACTTCTTTTGTGTGGTGCGAGGACCTCAGAGGCTGACTGGGAGAAATCTGGTGAGTCCTGATATGCATGGTCACAATGACTTACTTCCCCTCTTCCCCAAGGGGGATATGTGTGTGAGATTATACTGTGGTATTACGTAAAAGTGTGTTCGCCATAAGAAAGCTGGAATGGAAACCATGTCGAACATTTGATTGATTGATTGGTGGCAAATGAAGGCATGTTTTCACTGTCTGGAAGAGCAATGCTTATATTTCTAGATCTTTAATAATACATTGAAAGGATATGAAGAAATCACCTCCATCAATGTCACAAGCATCACAAACTTCCTTGCCTGCACACTGGACATTTCCACTGTGACATTACTGCCACTCAGCAATGTGTGAGTCCTTGACTTTTGGATGCTTCCAAGACAAAATGATTCTGCTCTCTTTGATCCTTCTGATTCTCCACAATTCCTAGACGCTCCTTCTTGGCATGAGTATGAGGTACAATAGGGCTGATGTGTAAGTGGTAGAGGGACTTCAGTTGACTGATGAATGGTCGAAGTGAAATCATGATGGCTCTATACTGCAAGTGGAGAAACTGAGGCAAAGAAGGGAGTAAGCTCAGATAAGCAAGGTGTCCTAGTGTGGCTTCTGTGTAATGCATTACTTTGATTCTTTCCTTAGTCCCCTCTTACCCTGATTAGGGAGACCATAAGCCCCTGCCTTAGCTGACAGCCCAAGAGGGGCCATGGTGAGCCCATGTGCTCTTCCCTGAGGGTTTCATTTCTTCCTGACCTATAGCTCCTTTTAGGGGTCATGTGATGTAATAAAAGTCCTTCCTGGTCTTTTGCAGGGCTTTGTCCTCAATCATCAATTCCTCCTTCTCCAGAAAGGGCTGCAAAGTAGGGACTTAGGAGGTTCTCCCTCTTACCTACCACACTCAGCCCACCATCCTACTCATCATCTCAGTCATCACATCTGACACAGCTTCCAAAATCTGTGTTCCTTCATTTTCTGCACAAATATTCCCCTGACCATTCCAGTGCATGCTGAAGATGCATGAGCAATATATTCAAGAATACAGAAGTGTCTAGACATCGTTGAAGAGCAAGCCTTAGGTTAAACTGATCAGTTCCAAGAATGGGCTGGCTGAGCTCTCTTCTTCTCTTTCTCCTCTTCTCTGTCTCCTCCTCCTTCTCCTTTTTCTTCCTCTTTCTCTTCTTTCTTCTTTTTCCTCTTCCCTTCCTCTTCCCCTTCTTCTCCTTTCTCCTCCTTGTTCACTTCTTTCTGTTATTTTTATCCAACTGTTATTTCCCAACTTGCATCTTCTATGTTACTTTCTCATAACTTTAGTGTGCAAACATGGCCCCCAGTGGATTCCCTTGTCCTTGACTTTCAACATTCTTTTGCACAAGTGACCAAGAACTACCTCTTTATCTCATAGCTTTAAATCCTAGCACAAGAAGACATTGGTTTCCTCAGATTATCCTTTTGAACTGGAGCATATGAACCATAAGTTGGCCAATCAGTTGTCCTTGGGACAGATGTCCATCATGGCTTAACCAACGGTGATACAGAGATTAGATAGGGTAACAAGGTGTAAGGCCCACTCACTTGGGGTGCATGGATGGAGGCCTCATCGTTGGTGTGTATGCAAGGTGGGAATAAGTTGGCATCTTTAGGACAACTTCTGTTCAGTTCAGAGGATATAATATTTAATCAGCTCTGGGATGCCTTGAGAATCTCATCTCCTTTTTGAGCTTTTGTCCCTTTTGCCCATTTGTCAAGCAGCCCGTATTTGACCTGCCTTTCTCAAAAACTTCTCATTGAGAAGGTCCAAAGAGGAAGTGTCGGTAATGGTGTTTTAAATATGAAATGTCAACCTTAGTGTTCAGTGATAGACCACTGATTAAATAAGTTGTGACAGAACTGTGCAATGGAACACTGGTGCACCAATAAAATGCAGTTGTAGAGGATTATTTATGTGCAAGATATTTAAGCACTTACTGAATGGAAAAAGTGAATTCCAAACAGTATACATATTATGGTTTATTTGTGAGCATGCAGAAACACATATTTTCTCTTCTTTGGAAAAATACTCTCTAAAATAACAGTGCTATAACCTAGATGGTAATTGATAATTTGAAAGTTTTTCCTACTTGTTGAGCTATAATTTATAAATTTTCTTCAATAAGCATCTATCATTTCTGTAATAAGGAAAATAAATAAAGGTTATTTAAAATATAATGTAATGCAAAACTGTAATTTCCTTAAGAATAAATTATTTGTGTTTTTTAGATCTCACTGCACTAAGCATGTATAAATGTCTCACTAAATCATCTTGGACTCCCAGGTAGAGTTGCAGGTAACTACCCAGGTGTCTCTGCCTGCATCTGTGACTATGGACATTGGGTTAACTGCTGCCCTGCTTTGAAGATTCTTCAGGCTGTGCTCGCCAGGAGGCAGTGGTGACCCCAAGAAGCACCACGTGGAAGTGGGGAAATGAGGCAGAGAGAGGAAGCCAGAAGCACATGCATGTTGAGCACATTGCTGGGGAACATAGGGCTTTGGGTACATGGACTTTGTTTGCAGGGATCTCTGAGCAATTCTCCCTGAGGAGGGTTGGGGGTGCATCTCTGTATCTTCTCCCATTTCTTTTTTTTTGAGACAGGGTCTTGCTTTGTAGTTCAGGCTGGCACTGAGCTCACCATGAAGCCCAAGCAAGCCTTGAACTCATGGCAATCCTCCTGCCTCTGCCTTCTGAGTGTTGGGATTACAGGCGTGAGCCACCAGGCCCAGCAGCATCTCTTTCCATTTCTATCATGTGCTCTTGCATCCAGGCTCCTTACAGGGGTGCCTAATTTCCTGGCACTTCCAGCCTCTAGTGCCTGGGCAGACACAGCTAAAGGGACGGCAGATGGTATTTGTTTTGGCAAAGACCCACAAACTCTTGCACTGGTTGGGTTGATACTCACAAGAGTGACGAGTATCCAAAGGACAGGGGCCAGCAGCAGATGTTGCCATGGCATTCTGCCTTTTATGATAAGTGCCCCCACCCCATGCCAATCTTCCTCACAGTTCTTCCTGGTGGGCCTGGGCCTGTGGAAGGAGAAGTCAGGGATGCTTCCTTTGTGGTAGGTCCAATCAGAAAACTTTGCTATGACTCGGCTTGGTGCCTGCCCTGTCCTCCACTTGAGTGACTGTTCCTGACAACTTTGAAAATGTTCAGGACCAAAGTGATGAAGTCTAGGATTCAATATTAGCCTACTATGGATAGGAAAACTGAAGAATGTACTGTTAACATGTGATAGCAGACCTCAGAGATGATGATTTTGGCAAATTCTTTTTATGATGCTCTTGAGCTCTTCTGCATACAAGGCCGAATTCCATCAATCTGACAAGTCTATAAAATCACTCACAACTCATTTTATAGTGTGTTTGCAATTTCCAAGCATGAGTTATTTATTGGTGGTTTGTCCTTTTTTTTTCCTGATGCTTTTCTTTCTGAGGTGGGGCTTATCTTTCTCAAAACAGGATTACTAACTTCTCAGGGTAGGGGGGGTGGAGGAACTTGTGACCATTCTTTGTTAGCTGGACAAATAAATATTTACTGGTACCAAGCAGGCAACACCAAAATTCTAGACCTTAGAGGCTTTAGTAGAAACACAGACTTTTAGAACTAGAATCTCAACCCTTTCATTTTATGATGGAGGAAAGTGAGGCCCAAGGCCATCCAGTTCGAGGTAGAACAGGAAGGGTCAAACCCCCACAGCCTCTTCCTATGAAGTGTTTCCTGAAGGGCTGATTGGCAACCTGCTCCTGCTGGTGGAGAAATAGCGCTGCTTCTATAAATGGGCGATTCACACCAATTGTCAGATCAGGCTTCCTGTGGTGGAATTTGATGGGATCTCTTCTCCCTAGCCTCTGAGTGCTCAGTGGTGACACTATCCCCTGTGGTTTTCTGGGCCTTTTAGTGTCCTAGATTCCAGATTCACTAGGACTTTCCCGATTGACGAATTACTTCCGAATACTGCCAATCAGCAACAGCAGGTTGTCATTGGTGCCCAAGTTATTCTTGCAGTGTCAAGAGCAGAAAAGAGAGACGGCTGGAAGCCAGCAGGCTTAAATTCTCTGGTTTGGTCCCCTTCCCATTCCCATTGGGGCAATTCTGAAGATGAATTAAATCATGTGCATAAAGAACACACTCTATGGTAGGGTTTAGATTATTAGGGATTAAGTGTTCTGAGGAGAAATGGGGAACTGGCCTTTAGGAGGGATTCAAGCAGAACATTAGCTAAGGTGTAGTACAACCTGCCAGAGCTCCCTGCTGTCTGGTGGAGAGCGAAGGGCCTTAGCTCTGGCCAGGACAGCTGGGCATTTGATCTGAAGCTACTCCTTATGCGGTAGGAGGTGGAACAAGGACCAGTGTAAAACAGAAAGGAGAGGGACAAGAACTGAGAAACCAGACAGAGCCAGGACACGCATGCTAAAACATCAGGTAACTAACAGGTAAAGTTGCCTTGTTTTTTCAAGGCCCCCAGCTATGCACAAACCCCCAATTATGACATGACTTTGGTCTGCATAGAATCTCATTTGCACTGCAGTTTCTATCCCAAAGTGGGCTTTGGATGTCATGATATTTCCTCTATTAACCTTGTATGGTTTAAAAAACTCTTCCTCTCAACAGGTGGCTGAGCTGAGCACCCCTCTGGGGTATGACTCTTACCCATCTGCAGCTACAGATCCTCCTGAAATCCCAGGACCTTGAGAGACCCTGGTGCTGTCCCTATGGGGACTGTGATTCATTCTAACTGTCCAGCACTAACCCTGTGGAGTGGCTCTTTGCTTTTTTCCCTTACTTACTGGGAGGCAGGAAACCAAGTAGAGCACATATATAATCCACTGCACAGCTAGGAGTCAGTGTCTCTCCTTGGAGTTCTTTATCCAGCCTCCTTACCACCATCTGGCTCTTTAGGCATCCTTTTGAGAGTTGTTCTCTTTTCCCATTCAGATTCCATTTCCTAATGTCCCCTCCTCTGTGGTACGAGTTTCACCTATACCACCTTAAGCATCTGTGCATCAATTTCAATCACTTCTCTGGGCCTCTCCAGTTCATAGATGATCTCTGTTTCCTATATTTCTGCTTCCATGCCCCTTTTAAGTTCTCCTTCAAAGTCAAGGTAACAACCTTTTATGCTAAGTTGCCTCAGTTTGTTTGCTGTCTCCTTACAAGACCACAAGCAACAAGATGAGGACTGAGGGTTAAAGAAGGAATGAATCACGCAGAATTGTTTATATTTACAATGCTGTATGTTTCTACACCTACACATCTAGCTCAACTATAATCCGTCCTCAGGGGTTCTGATGAGTATTTCTCTGCCTTGTCCATAACCTCAAATGGCCAGCGCATTTCATACCCAGCATTTAGACATGGGAGCATGGCTCCGGGAAGCCAGGAAGTTCTGCTAGCCATCCCTGTTTAAGACCTGCCTTCCTAGGCATGTGCTCCATCTGGTGTGGGCCTCTTCCCTGTGGGTTAGAATGTGAAGTCTTTCAGGACAAAACACTACCTCTGCTGGCCAGAGCACGAATTTGCTGCCTGCCTCTCACAAGTAGGCCAGAGTCTGCACACACTGGGCTAGCTTTTATAACACTAAGGGGTGCAGAACCACCTAGAAGGTGTTGGTCTTCCCAACTCAGTTAATTTTTTATTTTTGTTCTCAGTATGATGCACAAACAGAACCCTCCTACCTACTAATTTGTACAAGGCTGCTCAGAGAAAGCTACATATAAATCCATGAATGAAGCAGTAATATAGGGCTCTTCACATCCATCCTAGGAACATACACATTTCTAGGAACATACACATCTCTCTCAGGTAAAGGTTTGCTAGAACACATGCCAACTTTATATTCCCCCCAAATAATATTTATTTCTCTCTTCCCAGTAACACTCAAGTTAACAGTGATTTCCTCTAAGAACCCAAGGGGGACCTTTGATTAATATATTCCCTGTTTATGTGGACCTTTTCCTAAGAGTAAAATCAAATAGTACTTCGGAGTCAGAGGATACCTGAGACCTTTATACCAGTTTTTGAGAGTTGTAGGGAGAAGGAATGTGTTATTCTTAAAGATGGCTGCAGTATGAGCAATTTAACTTAGGATAAAGGCAGTATTCCTCTTAAGAATAGTCATAGTAGGTATTTGGGTTAAGTGGTGTCCCACACATACCAAAAATAAATTCAAACCTGAAGCTTCAGAATGTCACTTTATCAGAAAATAGGGTGTTTGCAGATGTAATTAGCTAAGATGGGGTCATCCTGAACAGGGTGGGTCCTAATCCAATGACTATGTCCTTGTGAAAAGAGAAAACAGAGAACAAACACCCAGGGGCAATGGAAGAAGAGAGGTCTGACCCATTTGCTGACCAGGAAATTCCAGGGGTTGCTGGTGACCACGTGACCTGGAAGAGGTAAGGAAGGATCCATCCCTAGAGCACAGAAACCATCTGACCCTAGCAACTCCTTGATATTGGAGTTTTAGCCTCCAAAACTGTTGGAGAATAAATTGTTATGAGCCACTCAGTTTATGATTATTTGTTGTAGCAGCCTTGGGGAGTTACTGCAGTGTGTTCTCTCTCCCGCCACCTGTTTGCTCTTGTTCTGTCTCCCAACACAAGTTCTGCTTCAATATCGGTGCCTGAACAGAAGTTACATTTTGGACCAAGGTGATTTCAGTTTTTCTCCAGATAGCTGGAGATAATATATTCACTATCAGTAAATAACCTTTAAGAAAACCATAAAATACAGCATATGAGCCAAAGAAAGCACGTAATGTGTATGTATGTTTTAAAGAGTAATGATTACTTTATAAAAGCTAAAACTTGACTTTGAATCCCTGGAGTTGTCTGCTTACTCTTCCCTGATGCACCTCTCCACCTTCTGCCACAAATATCAGTCATTTTCATACTTTTTAAAAATTTTGCTTCACCAGCTACATGTGCTTTTTAAAACAATATATGACTTTTTTGAACTTTATTAAATAAATAATATCATGGTTTAAGACCTTTTTCTTTTCTTTCTCTTTCTTTTTTCTTTCTTTCTTTTCCCAGAGTGACAACTGCTGACTTCTCATTGTATTATTTCATGACAGAGAGCAAGCAAGAGGTTTCTCTGGGGTCCCTCTTGCAAAGTCTCTAACTCCATTCAGTGGACTCTGCCCTCAAGACATGATCCCTCAAGCTCTGCCTCCTCAGCCATCACAGTGGGGACTAGAATTTCAGCATACTAACTGGGGGGGGGCACATTTGCATTTTCTTTTTTTTTTGCATTATTCAGTAAACTTTATTGGTACATTATATACACAGCTCACAATCACACAAAACATTGGGGAATTTGTACCAATATGTGACACAGGTCAATTCTCAGTTTTACCCACATCCCTGCCCACCCTTCCTTTTTTTTTTTGAGACAGGGTCTCAATTTGTATTTCAGGCTGGCCCTGAGCTCACTATGTAGCCCAGGCAAGCCTTGAACTCAGCAGTCCTCCTGTCTCTGCCTCCCAAAGTGCTGGGATTACAGGCATGAACCACCATGCCTGGCATTGTGGTATGTTGTACTGATTGGTGGTGGGCATGGGTCACCACGCCTGGCATTGTTGGCCCTTAGTTTCTTTTTGAATCTATTCTTGTCTACTAATTTTCTTAATATGTTATTTATTTTTCTTATAGATTTGTAAGAGGTGATTATAAATCTTTTTTATTTTTAATTCATTTTATTGGTACATTTTAGATATACATAATGATAACATTCATAATAGGGAATTTGTACCTGTACATGATATATCTTAATTCTTTTTTCCCATTTCCCTTCTCTCTCTTCAACCCCATTTGCCCTCGTTAGTCACAAAAGTTTTGTTTCCTTTTTTTCCTTCTATTCATTTATGAATCTTTCACTCAAATTCTTTGTGTTGTGGATGGGAAGCAGGTATTGTCCAATTTGTGATCTGCCTTTTCACTTATTGCAATCTTTTATTTTGAATTAAGCTATTTTTCCTCTTATTTTCTGTGGTTGGACTTAAGTAACTTTTGTTCTGTCAAAGAAGCTTTTGGAGCCCTAGGTCACATGGCAGCAGCCTATAGTCTGATGTCAGCACTATTTGTGTCAGAACGTTCTGTATAAACTTGGCCTTGGTTCAATAGGTTCATTAATAACTTCTCTAATACTGGTCTAACCTTGTGTTCCAGGGATACTTGCACTCTGGTTATGTCAGAGTAGTGTTTTCATGCCTGGACCTGGTGTGCATCTGGGTCATGTTGAAATTGGATTTTCCCCACTCTGTCCTTATCTGGCTCAGCCATCGAGAGTGTGCTTTTCTTGGGCTTCAGGTTTGTGCAGAAGTAGAATTGTCTATTTCTTGAATGTGCAGGAAAATCCTGCTGTAAAAATCGAGCCTTATATTTTATTTATGGAAAACTCAGCATTAACTGTTGAGTGTTAGTAGTCAGTATTACATCGTGCAGTTTTTTCTATTTATTCTCTGAGTGGTAAGCTTTGGTAAGTTATGCATTTCAAAGAACATGTCTATTTAATCCAAACATATTGGTATAGTCATAGTGTTCTTTAAATGAATCTTTTTCCTGTTTATAGCCTTTATTAAAGACTATAAACTACTAAGTTGTTAGTATTTACCTACCTTCCTTTCCTTCTCCTCTTCTATCGCTCTTCCCATCCTTTTCTTTTTGACTTTTCTTTTCATCACTTTTGCCAGAGATTTGTTCATTTTGCTAACCTGTTTTTAAAAACCTGATATAGTCAATCATGTTAGTAATATCTTTACTTTGCATTTCATTTGTTTGGCTTCTTTAGGGTTTATTTCTTCATATTTTATTTAATTTTATCAGGCTTTTACTTATTTCTTAAATTGAATGCTTTGCTCTTTTCTTCTCAGAATTACTTATGAAATGTATATTTTTCAAGATCATTTATAAATGTCATTCTACCACTTTTGTGGCAGCCTACATTTTAATATGTACTATTTTATGACTTTTTAATTAAAATATTTTGTAATTTTCATTTATTCTTTGGCTTCTGGATTATCTTATACATGCATATTATTTACAGATCAGATAGGATAATTGTTCAAATTTTCTCATATTATCAGCTGTTAGTACTCTGTGTAATAATTATACAAAAAGATATGGTAAAATCTAATTATGTGAGAATAAATAGATGGCTAAAAATGTTAAATTTGATATTAAGTTTTTAGGTGCTTACAAGTTTAAAATCTTCTTTGTAAATTGATATTTCTACCTATATGTTAGGATACCTCAGCTGTAAAACTATTTTTTCTGAGGGTAATATACTTAATCAGCCATCTTATAATTAGTATTTGGTTGTTATCTCTTCCATTTGTTTGAATCTTCACCTTTTCTATGTGTTTATGTGTTAGACGTATCACCTGCACAATGTGTACCTGGATTAAAACACCAAAATCCTTTTCTCTGGAAAGTTCATTTAAATTGATCATGATCATTCTGATTAATTTTGAGTTAATAGGAGCTTAAACTTTAAATAAAAATGTCAAAATGTTTATCTTTGACTGAAGTCCTTCTCAATAGTTTTAAATTAAGCTATGGCTCCTATGTGCAAAGTGTCTTCTAAAATATGTTACTAAAATATTTTATTGAATTATACACTTGAATTGGGAAGTAATACATACTGTGATATGTGATATGAAAAACCACACGAGGTCCTTTTTACCTTTAACAGCATGGCTTTATTAAGAGACTTTGGGCTTCTACTGAAGAAATACCTAAATGGAAATTCAGTAAGGAATGACCCTTACAATTGAATAATTTTCCTTACAGCAATCCTACCAAATAGATGCATTATTCTACTGCTTTTATATGTGTGTGAACTAAGTTGAAGAAAGGTCAAGCAAGTTGCCCAAGATCACACAAATAATCAATGACTAAACTGGCAAGTAGATGATATTATAGCAATTCCGTCGACAAATTTAGACCTTAAAAATAGCATGAATGTTTCAAACTGGGGAAAGTGATACCCCCTGCCATGTCCTTGTTTCCTAGAATTGCTTTTGCTATTCTAGGTCTCTTGTGATTCCAGATGAATTTTTGGATGATTTTCTCTGGATCTGTGAAATATGCTGTTGGGATTTCAACCGGGATTGCATTGAATCTATATAGTAGTTATGGGAATAAAGCCATTTTGACGATGTTAGTTCTTCCTATCCAGGAACAAGGGATGTCTTTCCATTTTCTGAGATCCTCTTCAGTCTCCTTTTTCAGAGTGTTGTAGTTTTCGGAGTAGAGGTCCTTTACCTCCTTTGTTAGATTGACTCCTAGATATTTCATTTTTCTGGGTGCTATTGTAAAAGGGACTGAGTCCCCAATTTCTTTCTCTACCGATCTATTATTTGTGTATAAAAATGTGATTGATTATTTTTTTGGCGGTACCAGGGATCAAACTCAGGCCCTTGTGTGTCTAAGGTTGGCGTGGTATCACTTGAGCTAAATCCCCAGCCCAAAATGTGATTGATTTTTGAGCATTGACCTTGTATCCAGCTATGCTACTAAATTTTGTGATTAAGCAGTTATTTGGTGGAGTTTTTAGGGTCTTCTAGATAGAGTATCATGTCATCAACAAATAATGACAGTTTAACTTTTTCTTTTCCTATCTTTATTCCTTTTATTTCTTTCAATTATCTAATTGCAATGGCTAATGTTTCTAGCACTGTATTGAACAGGAGCAGTGACAGTGGACATCCTTGTCTTGTTCCCAATCTTAACGTGAAAGGCTTCAGTTTTTGACCATTTAGGATGATGCTGGCTGTTGGTTTCTCATGAATAGCTTTTATTAGGTTGAGATACAGTCCATCTATTCTGAGTTTCTGTAGGGTTTTGATCATGAATGGGTGTTGGATTTTGTCAAATGCTTTCTCTGCATCTATTGAGATGACCATGTGGTTTTTGTCTTTGAGTCTGTTGATAAAGTGAATAATGTTTATTGATTTATGTATGTTGAACCATCCTTGCATCCCTGGGATAAATCCAACTTGGTCAGGGTGTATGATTAGGACATACTCATAGGTGAAATAGATAGGTCATAGATGTGTAAATATTGTATTTTTCTCTGGTATGAGAAACTGAAATGATAAATGTGTTCTAGAATGCATGATTGATATTGTGAAATAGTAAAGGCAAATGGGGCTTAGTGGTAAATAATGAAGAAAGAAAAAATTGATGGTAAAAACGGAAACAATGCTTTTGTATATAGGGGCAGGGGGAGGTAGGGTGGGTAGGGGAAGGGGAAAAATGAAAATTAAGTTGTGTCATATACTGGTAAATGTGGAGTGTAATTGTGATGGGTATATATAATGTACTAATAAAAAAATGAAAAAAATAGCATGAATATTCATTTTAAGAATTGGTACATTTGCTATAATTATAAAGAAATGTTTTGAATGAAACGATAAATTCTAGCACTTTTATTTTCTTTCTAAATGTGTCAGGCTCTGTTCCAAAGGTTTTGTATATCTTATTTAACCTTCAGAGCTCTTTGAGAAAGAACTGTTATTATCCCATTTTAAGGACAAGGAAACAGACTCCAAGGGGTTGAAGATTTTCTCAGATAAACACAGCTGGCAAATGGTGAAGTTAGCTTTACTACAAGACAGCTGGCTCCATACTGCTCTGAAATCACACTCTGGTGCTGTTTCTCAGAGAGCAATATATTCACTCATAACATACATGTGAATGTATGTGATAGAAGTGTAGGATAGATACAGATATAGACAGGTGAAACAGTTAAGCTGGATTTTCAACCTGATTAGCATGGCAGTAAAACATTTCTGGGTGGATCCTGGAGGCATGGCTGTGCATACTATGTCAGCCCCTTCTTCTCTGCTGCTGTTCCCAACTCTGCTTTCCAACCACCATGAAATGAGCATAAACTTCAGCCACACCCTTCCTCCATGATGTTCTGCCTTGGAGCCAACCATGGACTGAACTTTCTGAAATCATGAGTCAAATTAAACCTCTCCTTTAAATTACAGATGTTGGATATTTTGTACCAACAGTAAGAAGCTGAGTAGTACAGATAGATAAACATATTTTCATGTTGCATCTCTAGCATAAAGAGCCATTGGATATTGATTTTCACTCTTTATTAGGAAATGTTCATCCATTTTTAGGAAGAATGATTTTATTCTTGGAGGTTAAGGGTCAGCAGATTGGGTTATCTGAGGACAGACTGACTGTAGCTCTGTTTTCACAGTACTGACTGCTCCATAGCAATTACCTACAGGAGGGTCCCTTGGGACCCTCATACTTTGAGATATACTTGTCCAATGTTAGAAGGTTGTGATTAAAATGTGATTTCATCTGGGAGATGGCAAAGAATTTCAAGAACTCTTAGGGAATCATCAATGGATTTTGATCTAATAGAATTTTTTCCTCATACAAGATACAGTGGTACCTCAGTTCATGAACTTAGTTCTTTCCATAATTTCAGTCACAAAACCAAATTGGATGAGAACCGAATCAAATTTCTCCATAAAGTTAATACTGAACCCAACCATTGAGTTTGATTTACTTCTTGTCCAGTTCAGTCTGCAACCAGAATAGTGGAAAGGATTAAGTCTGAGAACCAAAATACAATTGTATATTTTCTACTCGATTTTAAATTTAGATAAAATTCACATATTATAAATTCAATTCAGGAAGGTGTACAGTACAGTGGTTTCTAGTATATTCACAAAAATATGACATCACCACCACCTAATTCTAGAACATATCATCTCCAAAATAAACTTTAGCCACACTAACATTTACCAATTCCTATTCTCCTCTTCTCTGTGTTTCTGGGAACTATGAATATCTCTATTTGTATAGAGCTGTATTTTATGGACATTTAAATAGATCAAAATGTACAGTACATGGCCTTCCTTGTGTGCCTTCTTTCACTTAGCATCTTTCCAAGATTTATCCATGCTGTAGCATGTATAAATACTTCAGTGCATTTTACTGCTGGTTAATATTGCATAGTACAGGCTACATGTTACTTATTCATTCATCAGCTCATATACTATTGAGTAATTGCTGCTTTTTGTGGTGATAATGGATAGTGCATCTATGAATAGATCCATGTGCAAGATTTTATATGTTTCTGAATTTTATGATGTCTCTAGATTTAACTTCTTTCTTTCTTCTCCCTCCCTCCTTCCCTGCCTCCCTCCCTTCTTTCTCTTTCTTTCTTTCTTTCTTTCTTTCTTTCTTTCTTTCTTTCTTTCTTTCTTTCTTTCTTTCTTTCTTTCTTTC